>WNWU01012171.1:0-32643 GCA_012654045.1 Ptyas mucosa
CCCCCCCAGTTCAGACCCCCGATCCCTCCTCTGGGGCTGGAAGCATCTGGCCAGGACACATACACACACACGCACACGTTTCATTTCACAGATGAAGATTTCTGCCTAGGACGTGCCCTGAAAAGCGTAAGACCAATGAGAATTCTCCCTTCTGCCGCATCATCGGTCTCCGGGCAGAGTCTCCCTTGAGTTCACCTGACGGAAGAGAGTTCGGCGCAGAGAGAGAAGCGGAGGGAGGGGGAGGGGGAAGATTTTCAGTCTTGGGGGGCCGACGCTGAAGGGGGGTTCTTGCCAGCCCTGGAAGGGAGGGTGGACTTCCTTTTGCCCTCCCTCCCCCCCCATCAGGCGTGGAGTGGGGCTTCAATGGATGGCTGAGGGGGAGGCGCAGCCCCACAGCCAGCGAGGACTTGGGGGTCTCTGAGGGGGCTGCCTGGGGAGTCCTTGGGCGCCTTCACACACACTCTCTCTCTCTCTCCCTCTCTCTCTCTCTCTCCCTCTCTCTCTCTCTCTCTCTCCCTCTCTCTCTCCCTCCCTCCCTCCCTCCCTCCCTCCCTCCCTCTCTCTCTCTCTCTCTCTCTCTCTTATTGGGAGTGCCTCTCCCCCAGCCCTGTGGGTCCCTGTCCCTTCCGGAAGCTTCTGCCTTTTGCTCCCTTCCTGGCAAAGGGGCTGCCGGAGGGCCGCTTCTACCCTCAGTGCTGTGGGGTTTTCGGATCCACCGCAAATCAGAGCTCAGTTTTGGGTTCAGGAAACGCTGTTGTGGATGTGAATTGGGGGGGGGAGGATAAGAAGGGGGGAAACGGGAATCCCTGGCTGAGACTCCTGAAAGGAGCAAAGAAAGTGGAGGGTCCCGTCTAGGTCTGCCATGAGCCCCCCCTTGGGCTCCATCCCCCCAATACCCAACGGATCCCCCCCCCCAATTTCTCCGCTTCTCTCTCTGACACAAACTCTCTCCTCCTTCAGGTGAAGCCACAAAGGACTCTGCCCGGAGACTGATGATGCTCAAGCAGGGAAAATTCCCATTGGTGCTTCCTCGGGTTCTGGCCCCTCCCACCTCCAAAGTCCGAAATCGACATTTCCTCCCCCCAATTCAGATCCCGATTCCTCCTCTGGGGCTGGAAGCATCTGGACACACCACACACACACACACACACACACACACACACACACACACACACACACTTGCGCTGTGCCGGGATGGGGCGGAAAGGCGCTGGGTCCGCCGGAGGCTGCAGCCCGTTCCAAGAGGCGACATTGTCCGAGTGTTGGGTGCGACCGTCCAGGGGCTTCCTCGGCTCAAGGTCTCCAAGGAAGCATCGGCCAAGTCGGGGCTCCATTGTGCAAAGGCATCGGAAGGCCACGGGCTTTGCGAGGGCCTGGAGCCTCTCTGGAGCTGGGATGGGATTCTTTAGGAGGAGGAAACGCCTTTTGTGAAATTGTCCCTTCCTTCTGTCTCTTTTCCTGCCTGCTGTGGGCAGCAGGAAGTGGCACAGTGGTCAGTGACTGGTGAGCCCTTGGCCCTGTTCCCACCTGGCTGGACCCTGAGCTGAGAAGCTGGCAGGTCATCAGGGAAGGGCATCCCCATCGCCCAAACCCCATGGACCCCTTCCTTCCTTCCTTCCTTCCTTCCTTCCTTCCTTCCTTCCTTCCTTCCTTCCTTCCTCCCTCCCTCCCTCCCTCCCCCCTCCCTCCCTCCCTCCTTCCTTCCTCCCTCCCTCCCTCCCTCCCTCCCTCCTTCCTTCCTGCCTTCCTGCCTTCCTTCCTTCGTTCCTTCGTTCCTTCCTTCCTTCCTTCCCTCCTTCCCTCCCTCCCTCCTTCCTTCCTTCCTTCCTTCCTTCCTTCCTTCCTTCCTTCCTTCCTGTGCTCTCTCCATCAAGATCCAGAGAGCTGAGAGGCCCTTCAAGAGGAGAGGGGCCTGGGCAATTCCTGGGAGCTTCCGGTCCAAGTGAAATTCCAAGGATCTGCTCACAATGTTGAGCTCTGCTGTTATTTTAGGTCTTCCGGGGCTGCAGCAGCAGACACAACATCAAAGGTTCAGTCTCCGGTCTACAAAGGGAGCAGCACCAGTGTTGGCAAACACATCTGGGTCCCCCTTCTCAGAGGAAGTTGGACTTGTTGCCAAGCATGAATCAGGAACAGGCATTAATTAACATCTGGAGGCCATCAGATTTGGGCAGGCTGTTCTAATTCATTATCAACAATTAACAGAGAGTTAACAGCAATGAATGAACAGGCCTCTGTCCAGCAATTAATGGTCGGTTCTATCCTATGTTTGAAATATGATAACTGCAACCTCAATGTGATGCTGTATTTCTTTAAGACACAAGAATTGTTCCTTTATCTGAGGAAAGTATTCACTACATGGGGAACAGTCAACTCTATCATATGCCTTTTTAAGTACCCTTCTTGGTAAATCGAATTGCATCAAATCAAATCAAGTTGATTACAATTAAAGACCAGAACAAATAAAAACACTCAAGGAATATCCAGTTTAAAATTCCAGAATGAAATAATAAACAGATAAACTCTATATCAAAATCACAATTTGGAATTCAATGTCAGTTTCACAGGGCCTAATGATATTATAATATCAATCCTTAAACTGTGAGGCCCATAGTCATTAAATGCAAAGGAGTAGTAATGCAAAAGGTTTTGCTACTTTAGTTGTATGAAATAGCTTTGGTGGATTATCCACGTGTTTCCCATGAATCCCCAGAGCTGCTGCGGAGAATCTGGCCACCTTTGCTGTAACCACAGTCTGTTCCTCCTTAAGCAGCCACTGGAGCTAAGCAGTGTCAGAATGGCCAGGATGCCTGTTGGTTATTGGGTTTAAAATATCTCCATAGAAAGAGCATCGAAGGAGTTCATGTCCAACTGTCTGTCCAGGAGAGGATGGAGGATTGGGGGAGAGAGGGAGGGAGGGAGGGGGGGACTTGCTACCTCGTGTGCCAGGTGAGTCTGGCCAGAGCTGGATCTGGGAGCCAGAACTGAGCAGCCGAATAGGCTGAGCAATCAGGGGCCGAACAGCCCGCAGGAGAGGAGGAGAGAGAAGAGAGGAGAGCAGCCAGAAGCTGAAGGGGAGCCCAGGAGTCCCCAGGAGAGGCCGAGGGGGAGCAGAGACCCCCAGAGGCCATAAGGCTGAGGGAGCAGGGGGGCAGAACCGGAGGAGAAGGCTGGGTGGAAGGTCTCAGAGGCAGGCAGAAGCTCCTGCTGCTCCAGAGCCTCTCAGGGGGAAGCAAGAGAAGGAGGAGGCCATGCCTATCATCTACCTGCACTTTTGCTCCCCACACCCTCATGCAGACACCCCATACCACCCCATAGATGGCCTCTCCCACCGGTCAGACTAGCACATCCACACCACACCAGACCCAACTCTCAGTCCATAAAGAAACTGGCAAACGTCCCATTCAGCCCCTCTGGCTCTAAGCCTCTGGGGAGCCCCCCAAACATCCTTAATCAAGCACAGGGAACTCAACCAACAGGAGCAGTCCAAGAGAGTTGGAAGGGACCTTGGAGGTCTTCTAGTCCAAGCTCTGCTCCAGCAGGCTAAGAGTTGAGTCTTTAAGGGAGCTGACTTCAACAAGCTAAGAGAGATCTAACACAATGAAATCCAAAGTAGAGAAAAGTAAAGTCTGACACTTGGGTAAGAAAAATCTGAAAGTACACTAATAGACTGGGTGAAATCAGGCTTAATAGCAGTAACTGTGAGAGGGATCTTGGAATCTTAGCGGACAACCAGTTAAATATGAGCCAGCAGCCAAAAAAGCCAATTTAATCCTAACTTGCATTAAGATCAAGAGAGATACTGATACCACCCTATAAAGCCTTAGTAAGACCACACCTAGAATCCTGCATCCAGTTTTGGTCACCACACTATAAAAAAGATGTTGAGACTCTAGAAAAAGTGCAGAGAAGAGCAACTAGGATGATGAGGGGACTGGAGGCTAAAAGATATGATGAATGGTTGCAGGAACTGGGCATGGCTGGTGTAGTGAAGAGAAGGACCAGGGGAGACATGACAGCAGTCTTCCAATATTTGAGGGGCTGCCACAGAGAGGAGGAGGTCAAGCTATTTTCCAAAGCACCCAAAGGCTGGACAAGGAATAATGGATGGAAACTGAACAAGGAAACTGAACATTCAACCTGGAAAGAAGGAGAAATTTTCTGACAGTGAGAGCAACCAACCCATGGAACAGAAGTTGCCTTCAGAAGTTTTGGGAGCTTCATCACTGGAAGCTTTCAAGAGGAGACTGGACTGCCATCTACCAGAAATGGTGTAGGGTCTCCAGCTTGGGGGGAAGGGGGTTGGACCAGATGACCTACAAGGTCCCTTCCAACTCTGTTAAACTCTAGAAACTAGAGAGACTGGGAAGGATTCCACGTGTGAATGACCTAAATGGTGAATGTAGAAATGCTTAATTCCTTCTTTGAATCTCTTTTTAGGCAAAAAGAAAAACAAAATATGAAAAGAACACCGAGAGAGAGAGAATCGGGATACAATTCCAAATAGGCACAAAATTCCTAAGGTGGCTGACCAATCCAACCCAGTGAGTGGTCCTTCATGGAGCTCCATCTACATATGTGGAAGCATTCGGTGGGGTTCCTTAAGGTTCTGCCTTGGGCCCAGTACTCTTCCACCTCTTCCTCAATGATCAAGGTGAGGGGACAGAAAGGGAACTCCTCAGGTTTGCAGATGGCACCAAGCTTGTGGGAATTATTAGAACATCAGCTCAATTATCCAGAAGGATCTTGACAGACTTGAACATTGGACCCTACCTAGCAAGATGCATTCACTGGTGAGAAAAGCCAGGATCTGCAGGAACCTTAGCAGGAAAGCCCAATGCCTGGCTACAGAATGGGCGGCACCTGGCTCAGCAGTGGTACCTGTGGAAGGATCTCGTGGCAAAGCACTTAAGGTTCTGCCAGAACTCTGCTGCAGCTGACAAAAGAGGCCAAGGCAGACTTAGGCAGCAATGAAAGAGGGGTAGATCCAAGATGGCGAGAAGTTCTTATACCGCTTTATGTCTCACTGGTCAGACCACCCTTAGAATACTTTGTCTAATTCTGGTCACCCAGGAAAAGAAAAAGTTGTGGAGATTCTGGACAGTGTGAAGAGAAGAGGAAGAAAGATGATTTAAAGTCTAGAGTCTAAATCACTTGATGAACGGTTGAGGGAGTTTGCTATGTCTAGATGAGACAAGGTGGGAAGGATTGGGCAGCCATGGTAGAATCTTCCAGCACTTTTAGGGGCTCTGACAGAGAAGAGGGGAGCGGCTTCATCTCCAGAGCACTGGAGGGAAGGACAAGAGAAAATGGGGGGGAGTTTGTTAAAGAAAGACTCAATCTAGACGTCAGGAGAAATTTTCAGTCAGTAGGGACAATCAAGCAATGGAATAGGTTGCCTCCCAAAGGAGTGAGTGCTCCATCTCTGGAAGTTTTCAAAGTGGACAAGAGAACCGGATGGTATAAAGTTCCTCCCTTGAGCAGAGGGTTGGACTAGAAGACCTCCAAAGTCCCTTCCAGCCCTATCAATCTATCTCCTATGTTCTACCATCCCTAAGACGACTTCACCACCCACCGGCCACTGAGCAACTCTAGTTGGCCTTGGTGGCCCCTGGCTTCCCCCTCCTGTTGCTCCTCTCTTGCAGCCTCTGGAGAAGCAGGAGTTTCTGCCTGCCCTCAAGACCGTCAACCCAACCTTGTCTTCCAGCTCTGCCACCAGCTCCATCAGCCTTGCAGCCTCCGGGGGTCTTTGCTGCCTCGAGACATCTCCTGCAGACCCCTCAGCTCCCAGTTTGGCTTCTAGTTGTTCTCCTCTCTCCTCCTCTCCTGCGGCTGCCCTGCTCCCCGCTGCTCTGCTTGTTTGGGTGCTCGGTTCTGGCTCCCAGATCCAGCTCTGGCCAGACTCTCTGCCCTCCCCACAGCAGAGCCCTCACCCTCATCACTGCTGCCCCTCAGCCTCAGCTGGCACTCCGAAGGTTGGAGCTGAGCCTGGGGACTCACCGTTACCAACCTCCCCTCACCAGTGCCACGGCCATCACCTCCACCCTCCTTCTTGGCTGGGAGCCCTGGGATTCCTCAGTGCTCTCAGGCCCTGATGCTGGGTGGCTGGGAGGCTTTCAGCTCAGCTGACAGTCCTGCAATGACAGATAAGGTGGGGGTAAGGGAGGGGCTCCACCTGGTAAGGGTGGGGCTCGCATGGCTCCCCTGGCACACTGGGTGGCAAGTCAAGGGAAGGGAGGGGAAGAGTCTCTTTTCTTTCTCAGATGGGTAAAAGGCCCCCATTCCTCCATTCCAACTATGGGGAGAGAGTGTCAGCAAAGTTCTGCCATGTGCTGGTCACTCAGGAGGGCCAACATCATTTCTGAAGAAGACCACCTGGCTGGTGACCTCTCTGTGGAGATCTTCGTTGACTTTCTCCAAATGCCTGTTCTGAAGCTCTAATTCTTGGATGACCATTCTGACCTGGTTGACTCCTTCTCTGTTGTCCTCCAGAGTTTTCTGCTGGTCTTCCATTGTGGCCTGGTAAACACAGGTCTGCTGCTGATGCCGATTGTTGAGGTGCTTCTTCTCATTTCCCCTCACATTCTGAAGAGGGGTGACTTTCTGCTTCAGTTGGATGGAGTGGAACTTTGGTCCCTCTCAACCAGTTCATGCTGAAAACATGCAGACTCTAGAGGTGCTTCTTAAATTCTTCAGAAGGTTCCAGACCTTTTTGAGGAGTTTCTCAGAGCTTTTAGGGTAGCCTTCTCAAGTCTAAGGAAGGCCACTTGGCTAGTAACCCCAGACATTTATTTCTGGAGTTCTTCAGTGTGTTTCACCAAAGACTTGTTCTCTACCTCTAACTGGTGGATCATCGTGTTGGCATGGTCCAACTTTCCTTTGTTCTGCAGCAGAGTTTTCTGCAGGTCTTCTGTTGTGGTCTGAAGTTGATCCAATGTCTGCTTGAGACAACTGTGCTTCAATCTGTTGTTTGTCTTTCTTGAATTCCTGGATCTGAAAGTCAAAGGAATCTCTCAGATGGTTAATCTGGAGATGGAGGCCATCACTGCTCGCTGAGAGATACCCCAAGGATCTTCCCTAAAGGACCGTTTCTTCCCTGGTGCTGACCTGCTTGAAAAATGAAGAGACACCGTCACTTCCTCTCTCAGTTCAGGGGACATTTTGCTAACCGGCCTTAAGTCCACAGATGCCTTCAAGGGGCCCAGTTTGAGAAAGACTGACATAATCCATCACAACTGGTCTCCCTTCAAACTGTCCTGACTTCCCATTTGATTCTGGCTCCAATTCGAGGCATCTCATCTATCAAAACTCTCCAAAGGAGTCAGAATCAGCGATCGATCAATTCGGCCATCTCTGGCACTGCTAGGGGGCTTCTGATCACAGGGAAAGGAGGAGGTGACCATTCGGATTAGGAAAGAGCCCCCCCTCCATGTACTTACCAGTCCCATCCAAGGCACGAAAGCCTGGAGGGTCACCTTGGGCCAGTCCCTCCCTCTCAGCCGTAGCCTACCTCACAAGCTTGTTGTGTGGGCAAAGGCGTCTTCAGTATGTTCATGCCTTGAGCTATTTAGAGAAAGAATAAAGGTGAATAAAAATCTAAGCAATAAAAAATGAAAATATATAAATAAGTCAATCACAAGACCGAGTCTGTTTGGGAAATAACTACATCTGGCCAATGGAATCCCTTTTTAGGTTAATTTCCCCAGGTCAGTTTCTAGCTTTGGGGTCTCAATGCCTCTCCAACTGGGACATCCCGAAGCCAATTTTTTCCCTAGTTCATATTGCTGCCCCCCAGCCGCCCGGCCCCAGCCCCTTTCCCGAGACAAGGACCTTCGACATGGTGGATGTGGAGTTTGGTGACAGGTATGGAGGCTGCAGACACGGCAGGTATCAGCACGTCTGTCGTGTTTGGTTGAACCCCATTTCACTCATTTCCCCCTCCTTAATTCTGCCTTAAAGGGGAGGGTCTCTCCCTCCTGAGGAGCCCAGGCGAGGGAGACCCTGTGATGCCCCCAGTGCTGCCATCCAATCCAGCCATTTTCCAGGGATGTTGAGCAGAGCCTCCATGATGTGGTCCAGACTCCCCAAGGATGCTGGAGGTTGCCATGGTGAGCTCCAGCCAATGAGCTCAGGAGGAGCCTCTGACATCACAAGCCAAGGCTCTCATTGGCCTGGACCTGAGAAAAATATCCACCAGCCAGCTGCTTTCACCTGGGGGCGTGGCTTGTCCACGGTTGAGCTGACTCTTAAAGAGCTCTTACAAGCAAGCCCTGAATCGGATCAACCAGAGCTCGTCCATCTGAACGGACAGCTGTCAGTTGTCTGGAGAGCTGGGAAGCCACAGGTTGTTCCCCTTGTTTGGGGGTGCAGTCCAAATTAAAAGGTTGCCCCTTGTATCTGGAGTCCAGCATTAGAGAGCCAGAGAATCCAGGTTTTCCTCTCCAGGCCCAGCTGAAGAGGTCTTAGAAGAGAAACAGGAGGAAGGATGAGGGATTATTCAGATGAAGAAGACATGGTGAGAAGGTGGCTGAAGAAACACAGGGATTCAATTTCACACAAGGACCCCATTTCACACAAGGATCCCATAATCAAGGACCCCATAGTCGTCTTCTGCTTACAACCAGGAAAGTCCCAGGTTCTGATGGCCCTGAAAAAAGGGAGTTATGACGGGTCCTCGCACGTATGACTGAAAGCAGTATCCCCATAGTCACACACTCCTGACAATGGGCATGGAAATACGACAAGCAGCATCAAAGGTCGAAACTGAATTTGCTTAATGACCACATGATTCACTAAACAATGCAGCCATTTGCTTAATAACCATGGCAGAAACATTGCAAAACTGAAAGCAACTCACTTAACGACTACCCAGCTTAGCAATTGCAATATTGGTCTTAAGTCAAGGACTATCTTAAGGATGCCGCAGTGGACTGATCTGGAAAAGCTGAAACAGGCTTGGATTTAAACAGGGTTGGGAGACCACCAGGAGATGCCAGGGTTCGGTTGAGAGAAGGGAGTCGGAAGCCAAGGCCTTTTCTTTCTTTTTCTCCCTTTTCCCTCCATCAGCAGTTTCTCCTTACAGGAAACGATGCTTCAGCCATTTATTGGGTGTATTAGAAAGAGTAAAAGTGAGAAATGAGTCAATTTTCTGGTAATGGAGGTATCCCTGAATACTTCTGCAGCCACCTGATCCTGCTTTTTTATTGTCCTATTTTCCCCTGTAAAAGGTTTCAGAGGTCAGGATCCAAGCTGGGAGGGTCCTCAGGACCAGAGCTGGAGCCTTCCGAGCTTTCGGACTCAGGGCCTGGTGGAGGGTCAGCAGCCCCCGGGGGTCTCCTGGGGAAGCCTGGCCTTGTGCTGCCTCTTTTCCGCCTCTTCCTCTGTGGGACCTTCAATCACGGCATCAAACAGACAAGAGGCAGAGACGGTTCGTTTAGTGACCATTCAAAGTTTCAAAGTCATTGAAAAAAGTGACTTAGGACCGTTTTTCACACTTGTTTCACACGACACAAATTCTATACAGACACATAAACCATCCAAACCCACCAGGCCTTTGCCTTAACCAAGCAACAGCCCCTCCTCTCTGGTTGCCTTTGCAGGGACTTTCATGATCAGAGCCCTGCAGAGACCCCGGATTTCCCCCTCTCTGCTTCTCAGTGGAATCCAGTTGACGGGAGGCAGATCAATAGAAAAAACCATCTTCTATTACGGATATTTGTCCAGGTCTCATCAGCCTTGAGGGCTTCAGATTAGAGCCTTGCAATATGGGAAGCAAATTAATTCATAAAAAAGGAAGAAGAAGTGGGGAAGGGGTCCCTGGGCCAGAGCGGCTTTCCCTCTTTCTTTGGCAAAGGTTCCATCCTTCCCCAACCACAGCGACCCCCCTCCAGCCGCCGTGGGGTCTTGGGTCGCTCTGGCCCCTCCAGGCCACCTGCCTGCCGCTGTTCCCTGCGTGGCTCTCCTGGGCGTGGGTGCCCGCAGTCTCTGCAGATGGAGCCCCCAGAGCTGCCCATGCCCTCCATGCCCTCCATGCCCTCCATGCCCAC
This sequence comes from Ptyas mucosa, assembly GCA_012654045.1. Taxonomy (NCBI): domain Eukaryota; kingdom Metazoa; phylum Chordata; class Lepidosauria; order Squamata; family Colubridae; genus Ptyas; species Ptyas mucosa. The sequence goes on from WNWU01012171.1 coordinate 10,047, forward strand.
AGCTCAGCTAGGATGAAGCCCCTCCAGGTGCCCTCAACTCCCACCTGGGAGCAGAGCTCAGAGGGGCATCCCAGAGGATGAGGAGCCCGGAGGGAGAGAAGGAACGGGGCCAGGAGGAGAATAAAGGGAAATATGGAGGGGAGAAAAGGGAGGGGAGGGAGGGGAGACCCCCTTTTTCAATGCCTTCCAAACGTCCATGGAGCAAGGCAGGGGAATTGGGGCTTTTGCAAGTCGAGGGCTTCCCTCTTGAGTGCCATCACAGCTAAAACGTCAAAGAAAAGCCGCCTAATGTTTATACAGACATGCAAACAAACAAAGGAGCAGAAACGGCCCATTCTTTTCACATGAGCCAAAGAACAAAAACTCCTCTTTGCAGGGAATCCATCCCGACCTCCTGGAGACCCCGGAATTCCTCCTCCTCTCAGCTGGAGGAAAGGAGGTTCAGGTGGAATCCAACGGATGGGGAGAGCGAGGCAGGAAATCACCTTCTCTCCCTTGTATCTGTAATGGCAGGATAGGATTTCTCTGGTTGGGATTCGCTTCGGTGGCCTCGGATTGCAGCCTTCCAAGGTGAAAAAAAGAACAGAATTGGGAAGGATTCTGGCTCAAGCAGGAGACCCTCCACCCTCCCACTCAAATGTCTCCGGTCTCTTCTCCAAAGCCTCCAGGGATGGAGCCCCCACAGCCTTTCCACGCATTCATCCTTCTCACGGTCAGGAAATGTCTCCTGAATTCTAGGTCGATTCTCCCCTGGATCAGTTTCGATCTGTCACTTCTTGTCCTGCCTTCAGGTTCTTTGGAGACAAGTTGGACCCCCACTTCTCTGTGGCAGCCTCTCCATTGCTGGGAGGACACCCCGAGTCCTTCTCTTCATTAGCCCAGATATTGAATCACAAGGGAAAAATCTCCAGGAAAAATTACAAGTCTTAAAAATTGGCTACTGAACTGCGGGGAGAAATCTTACCCAAAAGTTGTGCACAACAATGACAATTGCAGAGCTTTATTTTATTGTATGTTCTTATTTTCACACACTCTCTCTCTCACACACACACAATCCAAAAGTTTTACGTTGCAAGAATCAATTTTTTCCTCTTTTGGCTAATTTATCATAATTATTCAAAAATCCCTCCCAGTGTTGTGTGTGTGTTTGTGTGCATAAGTTTAGTGTAAGTGTTTGAAAAAGAAGAGTCCAGCTGTTTGTATGGTGGTGTCAGCCACTTTCTGTTATGCTAATTCTTTGTGTGTGTGTGTGTGTGTGTGTGTGTGTGTGTGATTTTGTTGCCTGCACTTGGGCTGATTTTCTCAAAGATCAGGGAGCTCTTTGAGGGATGTGGGCTCTTAAGAAATGTGAAAAATAGAAAAAATCCCTTCCCACCCCCCATGCTCCTCCACTCCCTCTGGAACCCCTCATCTGCTCCTTCACAGCCGAATGCAGCTCCTTCTCCAAAGGGGTCTTCGCCCGTCCTCCTTTTACTGCCAGAAGGCCCTACGGGATTGCTGGCCTTTCACTGCCCCACCCCCCTCTGGATCCCTCCAGGAGGCCCAAAGACTGCCCACCCCCATCTCTCCGGAAGCAGATCAAGGGGAGGATTGGAGGGCAGAGGGGATTTTTAACGTCTCCATTTGCACCCAGACTGACCCCACCAATCTCAAGCCAAGAGGAGCCCCCCCCCCCGTGACCCCCGTCTGCTGTTTTTGTCCATTTCCCTGGGCACAGGATGACCACTGAGTCTGACTCTGTCCACTGTTTCAGACATTCAGCCAGACACGGAGTTCCCCACTGGTGTTCCCAAAACCATCAGGAGCCCTTGTGGATCCCCCTGAGAGACCCCCAGAGTGGAGAAATCTCCCACTTGCTTTTCTCCCAGCAATTCTGACGTTTCCCCTTCAGATTCTGATCTGTCTGATCTCGGTCCATGTCTGGAATTGGAGGGTGTTCCTGTCCAGCCTCCCCTTTTCCTCCCCTGCACTGATTATTGGGGTCCTTGGATTCACATCTGGGGCTGTTTCTCTTCCCACCTGGGAGGAAAAGTTTTTTTGTATGATCCCTTCCAATTTCACAGCCTCCCTTTCGTTTGAGGCCTATGGAAACACCAGTGAGGGCATCGGACCCCCTCCTTGCCCTGGGACACAGTGGGTTTCCCTGTTTTTTAGGGAAAAATTCCTTCCCCAATCAGAGTCTGCCTGAGCCCCGTCATCCACTTCCCTCCCTGCCTAGGATCAGCTGAATTCCTCCATCCAGACAACAGGAAAAAGGGAGTTTGCACAGAACCTCTGGGTCAGCCTCCATTCTTCAACAGAGGGTCCCACTCACTCTGCAAAGCCAAATTCCCCCTCAGTTCCTGGACGCCTCCAGACATCGCTCGGCTGAGCTCACAGGAGGGCCAGGGCGGCTGAGAAATTGGGACAGGGAGAGAATCTGGAAGCGGTGCAGCGTGACTGGCTGGGAAAATGCCAGGCTGTGATGAGCTTGGCAAAAACCAGCCAGATGAACCAACACCGGGGGTGTCTTTGGACCGAAAGTGTCCTGTAGGGACAGTGAAGAAGGAGAGGCAGCTCAGTGTCTAAAGAGGGACAGGAAGTCCCTTAGATAGCCCGAGAAACTCTCCAAGCTGGTGACGGGGGGCGGCGATCAGGGTGAATCACCCTTATGCTGGAGCCTCTGGAGCAAGCGATGTGCAGGAGGGAAGATTTGGACAGAGTGTTGGTGTTGGGCGAGTGATTGATCAACCCATAGACCATAAAAAGAAAATTCTAAATATTTTAAACTACTAAAATTACCCCGGTGTGGAAATAGCAGCTAAATAGTGATGGGGGGAGATGGCGGATGGAGAGAGAAAGTGAGAATGACAAGCGCACCATAAAAGAACCTGACTTAAGAATTAAAAGGGATTGATAAATGGAAATGTAAATTTGGAACTTGGATTTAATTTGGATTGGATTACAAACTGATTGGTTGTATATAAAGGTGAAAGAAGAAGTGAAAAACTGTCTTATTCTCTTTTTTGACTTGGTAAAAACAGATGGGGATTACAAATAAAATGCCAATTTTTTAATTAGCTAAATTAGTTAGTTAGTTAAAATACAAAAGAAAGGAAGAAGAAGGAAAAGGAAAAGGAAAAGAAGGAAAAGAGGGTGGAGGAGAAGAAAAAATATTAAAAAGATAAATGATTACACTGGGGTTTACAGTGGAAATATAAGAAAGAGGGAAAAGGGATGGAAAACAATGGGAAATAAAGGGCAAAGATTTTATGATTTTAAAACACAAAATAAGTACATTGGGATCAACAGTGAAAAGATATGAAAAAGGAAAGGAAAAGTAGAAACAAGGGGAAATATAGGGCAGAAAAAGAAAAAGACAGAAAGACAGAAAGAAAAGAAATATATTCAGAACTGTTAAATTTAATAGATGAGTTTAATGTCAGAAAAAAAGATAAAAGTGATATTAATTAAGTCATTTTAAAATAAGGGGAGTATAGAGTGGTATGAAATAAAGGGAATAAGATTTATACTCTATATTTTAAGTTTTAAAATATTGCTCTATTGAAAACTGGAGAAACTGTAATAAATGTCATATGCTTAATAATATTGGAGGTCTATAAAAATAATACAAATAAACTTGCTGGGGGAAATGTAATAATTGGAATATTTCAAACTATATATCTGAAACATAATCAAAAAGAGAAAAGAAGGCAAATTAAGAATATTTTAAGAACTAATTGGATTGGGTAAAATGAGAAATGATTAAGATGCACTTTATAAATATATATCTGAATAAGTGGAAATATATTGTTAAGATATTTTGAGAAATATATTCAATAATTGAAACTGAATGTAAAATTGAATGAAATTGAAATGATAAAAATGATTTAAATGTTATACTTGCAAGAAGTAAAACAGAAAAAATACATTGGTAAAAGTAAAAAAGATAAAGGATTAGAAGATTGTTTGAGTAAAGATTTGAAGGAAAAAAGAGAATAAAATGAAATATACTGTTAATAATTAAAAGGACATCGGGGCTGCCTGGACTCCACAGTGGAAAATATTAAATTGAAAATGAATACAGCAATAGAGAGAGATGAAGGAGGGGAAGAGAGAGGGATGGAAGAGTAGGGAGGAAGGAAGGGAAGGGGAATTAGAGTAGGAGAAAAGGTAAGACAGGGGGGAAGAGAGGAGGAGAAGGAGAAGGGAAGGGGAAGTAGAGAAGAGAAGAAGAAGGTGGGGAAAGAAAGTAGGAAGAGATAGAGAAAAGGGAGAGGGTAGCTTTGAGGAGAAAGATTGCTGTGTAATAAAAAAGATGAAGTGGAAGAAAGGCAACTCCGAACAAACAAATATAAATAAATTAAGATAAAGAATAAACTGTTTAAGAATAAAAGAGAATAAATATGAATAAATAGTACAGTTAGAATCTAGGAACAAATTTTATGTATGTGTTTATGTATGCAAGTATAAAAATTTTGAGATATGTTTTTTAAAAAAGAAAAGGGGAAAATTTTGGCAAAAATTGTAGTTGAGTAAAATGTATTTGAATTTGATTAATTGTATAAAATAAGAAACGGTCAACACTCTGTTCAAAAAAAAAAGATGTGGGTGAATGTGGGAAAGGAGAAAAAAACCCAATAAAACTTGTTTAAAAAAAGAAAAGAAATTGGGATGGAAGATTCCACAAACTTTTCCAGCCACAAGAGACTTAGACACAGACTGTGGTCTCACACAAACTCCTAACCGGTGCCGTTATGTGGCAGTGTGAAGGGTTATGGGATCAATCTCACAACACTCACCCTATAGGGCTGCCCCATCTGTTGTCCCTGGTGGCAGATGGAAGATTGTGAATCCCACTCCTGACACCAGTTTCTGTGGAATCAGACACAGGAGCCAAAAAACCAACAATCCAGGCTCACTGCAGTTGTTATTTATTCAGTGTCCACTGGAGGAATTTCCCTCCAGAAAATATGGGAGAAAATCTTGCAGACAGAAAGATGCACTCATATTTATACATTCCAGGAAAGGAGGAGAAAAGGACAATCATACATATGCATATTTCATTTAATAGATGATGTGAGCATGAATATTCAGAATTAGCAAGACTCAAGTTACCTCCCCAGCCTTGTATTGTTGCTACCCTCAAGAAAGAGTTATTGTGTAAACAAAAAGAAACGTCTCAGTTGCGTTGCCACAGCAGTTTGAGTGAAATGTACTGAGAAATGAGGGCTTCAGCATTACTCCATACATTCCTTCTATATTTCTGTCTTGCTAACATGCTCCCATTTCTCCAAGAAATTTGTCTCCTCACAATCTTCCACATACCTTTTATTTATTTCAAGAAAAATAGTTGGCCCACTCATGCATGGAGAAGAGCTTGGACCATTTTCTATGATTGGACTGTGGAAAATGTTAAAAGTTGAAATTCCTCAGTCTCACATTTACACATTTCTTTTGGCTGTAAGCTGCTCCTTTGTGAAGAATTCAAAAATTTTCAAATTTGAAACATATACATATGATTTTCTTTGACTCCTGCATACTATCTAAATGGAAAGAATATCTCCTTTCTAATAAAAGAACCGTTAACAATTCTCCCAATATCATAATGGTGTTATATCTCAAGTTTTTGCATTAGTTCTGGCTGTGAGCTGCTCCTTTGTGTTGAGATCTGGCCTCAGAAGGATAATGTAGCACTTGGGGATGAAGATGCAGCCCAGCAGACCAGCACTGGAGGCCAGGATGGAGAAGACCTGCACAGCCACCATGAATTTCCCTTTGGTGCTCAGGTAGGTGGGCACAAAAGTCACCCAGACACTGCAGAAGACCAGCATGCTGAAGGTGATCAGCTTGGCTTCGTTGAAGGCCCCGGGCAGATTCCTGGCCAGGAAAGCCACCGTGAAGCAGATGGCAGCCAGGAAGCCCATGTAGCTGAGGGTGACGTAGAACATGACAACGGCCCCTTCATTGCATTGCAGGATGATCTCTCCAGGCTGGGAGTGGAGGTCAGAGTCAGGAAAGGGGGAACAAACTCCCAGCCAGATGGAGCAGATGAGAATTTGGACAGCAGAAGAAGAAAAGATGATGGAGTTGGCCAAGCTCTTCCCCAACCATCTCTTCACTCGGTTTCCTGGTTTTGTGGCCAAGAAGGCCAGCACCACCGTGATGGTTTTGGCCAAGAGAGAAGAAACGGCAACTGAGAAGATGATGCTGAAAACTGTTTGTCGGAGAAGGCAGGTGGCTTTCCTTGGTTGACCAATGAAGAGAGAAGAAGACAAGAAGCAAAGCAGGAGGGAGACCAGGAGGATGTAGGAGAGGTCCCGGTTGTTGGCTTTGACAATGGGAGTTTCTCGGTATTTAATGAAGATGATTAAAACAAGGCCTGTGGTTAGGAAGAAGAGTAGGGTAAAAGAGACCAGGATGATGCCCAGATGTTCCTCATAAGACAGGAAGGTTATAACTTTGGGGATACATTGGACTCTGTCCTCATTTGGATATTCATCATCTGGACACTTGGTGCATTTTTGTGTATCTGAGAAAGCCAAAAAGCAATATTTCTTTAATATACTGGGTTTTTTTACATTTCAAGAAATACCTTTTCTGGATGACAGCTGTTACCAGGGGCATATTCCAAGAAGTATTTCTTATCTATTTTATTAAAAAGAGCATAAGAAGGACTTGTTTTTTATTAAAAAATGTAGCTAGGTATATGAAGTTGAGGGAGGTTCTAGGATGTTAATTATTTCCAGTGTAATGTGTAGGAACTTATATTGTTAGAAGTTAGAGGTTTACTGAGCGCTGGTGGCTCAATAGACTGAGGCAGTCATTAACATCCACTTAACATCTGCTGCCTGCAGTTACTGCAAGTTCAAATCCCACCAGGCTCAAGGTTGACTCAGCCTTCCATCCTTTCTAAGGTAGGTAAAATGAGGACCCAAATTATGGGGGCAATAAGCTGACTTTGTATAAATATACAAAATTATGAAGGCTATTGCTTAACACATTGTAAGCTGCCCTGAGTCTCCGGAGAAGGGCGGCATATAAATCAAATTAATAATAATAATAAATAATAATGAATCATATAATCTTTTTAGGCAAACATCCTGAGTCCTGCCCCATGGCAGTTAATATCCTGGACTTGGAGGATACCTACAGTATCTTGTAACATCTGGAAGCAACCTGGAATTAAGGAGAAACTTCCTATCTGTGAGAGGAATTAACCAGTGGAACAGCTGGCCTCCAGAAGTTGTGGGTGCTTCAACATTGGAGGTTTTTAAGAAGAGACTGGACAGTCACTTGTCTGAAATGGTATAGAGTATAGGGGGCGGATGAAGAGACATCCAAGGTCCCTTCCAGCTCTATTTTATTCTGATTGATTGATTGATTGATTGATTGATCTACATGACTGGCAGAATATTTGTGTTATGAGTTTCCCCCATAATGATCCACAGCACTAGATTATGGACCAGTGACACCTTCTCAGTGATCTTCAAGGGGAGGATCCAATATACAGTGGATTGCAAGGTCTTTCGGAAGGTGGACCTGAAAGAATTCATCAAGTTTCAAAGATCTCAGATGTTCCTAGAAAGGTAAACTTAGCAACACATATCAAAACTAAAAAGCAGAAGATATATTTCCTCTGCTGTTAGTAAAGCTTGCCCAGTCTGACAACCCCTCCTCTCATCTCTTCCCAGCCTCTCCTTCCAAGTCTTTTTGATTTACTTCCTTTTAGATAAGAAATTGTGCAGGTTAAAAATGAAAAACCGAGGTGAGCTTCGATCTGTCTTTTAACTTGCACTTTCATGAAAATCCTCTGGATGGATCCAGTTCCACAAAGCCTCCCATTTTCCTCAGTGTGACCCACCTTCCTGAGTGGAGAAGGTCCCCTCCGGACAAGGAACGCAGTCATAGCAGCAAACTGGCTCTCCTTCTCGAGCCCTCTTGACAAACCCAGGATGACAACTTTCCACACATTTGGACTGAGGCAGGGACTGAGCAGAAAAAGAAAGAAAATGTGTTAGGACTCTCCGTCCATGGAAAATGGAGGTAGAAATGGATGGAGACAAGTAGCCTCTGGTCTTCACTGAGGTGAATAGGAAACCTCTGACTACTTCTAAACAGATGCAGGAGGTAAAACAACTGGCAGATTCTTCCTTTAGTTCCTCCCTTTCACTTCTGGGATTTAACACTGCAATAAAGGACTTTTCTATTTAATGTAGTCTAGAGGGAAGGAATTGAAAAAAAATTATGTATAATAATGATATATTCTTATTAAAACTGAGAAGAAAGTTTACTGTAAAATATTTAGGAAACTTTTATTCCATTAGATTTTTTAATACAAAATTAAACTGTGATGAAATAAGAAACCTCTGACCTGTAAGATCTTGAAAAGTTTCCATAAAACATGGCAAAGCCACTCCACTTACCGTATTTTTTGGAGTATAAGGTGCAGCTTAGTTTTTGGGGAGAAAAATGGGGGGGGGGAATCTGCCTACCAGGTATTCATCTGGCTAGTGTCCTTAGTCTGGTCAGCTCAGCACATTAGTTTGCTGGTTTTTTATTCCCTGCTTGGAGGTGAAAAACAGTTTCTAAGGCACAGCTGAGAGGAAGCAGCAATGAGAGAAGCAGGCAAAGCACGAGGGGAGATCGCTTCACTTGGCCTGTGCCTCTTTAGGGCTGAATTCTTTGAAAAAGCTACATTCGGAGTATAAGATGCACCCAAATATTCAGCCTCTTTGGGGGAGGGGGGAAGGTGTGTCTTATACTCCAAAAAATATGGTAGGTCCTGTCTGTTGAAGAGCTTCCATTAAATGACACTAACTGGCATGGGAGGCCAACCACCCAGGAGATTCTAGGCTTTGCCCACTTAAAATGGGACCTCAGGCTTTGGAAAACAGAGAAAAGACACCAAAATTTCTCTCACCTTATTGAGCAACTTTAGCTGTGAAAGAGCATCTAGGTCGATAGTAAATCTCTGTCTTTCAAAATATGCCAGAGTCTCTTCTCTGGGATCCTCCCTAGGGAGAACCAAGAAGCTGCCAATGGCCAGATCTGCTGTTATCTCTCCATTTTGGTCCAAGTACAGTTTCCTCTCAGAAATATTCCAAAATTCATTCTTCTCCAGAAAGGGATGAAACTAGAATGGGAACATCCAGGAATTTGAAAAACAGAAAACTTTGTTTCTTATCCCACATTGAATCTTTCTTCTACAATTGTCTAATCTCCAAATATGCTTAATTAGGATACAAATATTATCATTATGATAATGAAAATGAATGAAAAACTTTGAGAAAAAATTGTCAATTCATATACTGACAAAAATAGAGAAAATATAATTGACACAATTGCTCAATTATAGGGAACATTCTAGAGCAGATGGCAAATAAAATGAACAGAGAAAAAAAGGTGATTCATAAACGCTTTGAAAACAAGAGGTTGATTCCCAGAAAGCATGGGTTGATCAAGAAGAAAGTTGTCAGGCTAATCTTCTCTCTGGTCATCCTCATCCTCATCCCAAAAGTCATTCTCATACATCATTACACTTCCTAAATAGATTATGGGAACTCTGGTGATATCACTGGATTTCAGTAAAGGACTCTGTAAGGTCCGGCCTCACCTCCTCATTCAGGAAAGTAGAGGCTCTTGAAACTTGGCCTTTCAAAAGGAACCTTTTATTGGAAAGGAGTGGTGGAAGGACGGAATCAAAGCAGGCTCTGAGGGCCCTCAGGCAATACAGTTAGAATAAAGGAAAGCGGAACCCTCCCAAAAGTCCACTGGGGATTCAGCCAATCCGCAGGTGTGAAGATGTTATTGTACCGGCCGCTCTGAGAAAGTGATAAGGGAACTTTCCCAGGGTCATCTTCCGACACATGGCCCTCCCTCCCCTTACACTGCCCAAAAGGTGAGAAAATGCCAGGACACTTAGGCACCAGGCTAAAGGTTATAAATCAATGGGCTGCAGGATACAAGATACATGGGGGGCGGAAAGGGGTAGAAGATAAAGTATAAAGTATAAAGGTAATCCGGGGTCCCCTCCTTCCCCCAAAGAAAGGCAGATTCACGGATCTGACAGACTCACAAACAATTGTGTGATGTGATTAGAAACCTGAGGGATGGTATGATAACTAAGTGGATAAAAACGGTCTTCAAAATGATACACAAATAATTTTTAACCCTTTGCCATTGCTCATCAATTTTTCTATGTTGTCATTAATACGATAATTAATATGATCTTAGAATAAGCTAATTTGATGTGATTTAAAGAATATAAAATCTTTCAATTTACAAGCCTTATTTGAAACTTCATTTAAAAACTTTGATAACAATGGTTTTAAATCAACTTAAAGATGATAATCAGAATCAAGCAACAATTGTTGAATCGGATGGATTGAATGGATGGATGGATTGGAAATTAATTTGCTGCTGGCATCCTTGAAGGAGGAGTCTGGTTTGAAGGAAGGCTGCTTGGAGATGGCTGGAGAGGCCATGGACCCTGAAGACTCAAAGTGGACAGAACGGATGACTGATAAAATGGATTCTTTCAAGAAGATTGAGGGAGATTGGGGAATGGACTTGTCATACTTAACTAGAAAACAAGTCTTAAGAGTTGTTGTGTTTCAATTTACAGGAGGTCCTGTGACTTTGGGGAATGGAAAGCAGTTGTTGGGAAAGATCCTAATTAAAATTTGAAGGAAATGCATTATTATTAAGAATCAAACAAAGGTGTTTAACCCTGGACAGATTCTGGATGGATCAGAGATAATGATTGTGGTGGTCTGTGCTAGATAAGAAGTCCCTGCAAATTTTCTGTGAGTTAAATACAATAGCAGGTAACAGACCATTTTGAAGTTTTGAAATTTAACTTTATTGTTGGATTGCCTGTTAAATACGTTTTTTATATACAGCAGATAGATGACAAGTCAAGTAGTTGCAAATAGATGTGTAGTTTATAACTGGGGGCCTATTTTGCAAGGGGGACAAACTATTATTGCTGTATTGTATTCAGCTGGGGGGACAATATGCATATTTTTGTCTGTTTTTAAATGCACAATTAAAAAAATATTTTGTTTAGTTTTGTTTTGTTTTTGTAATCGTTTTATTTTTTGAAGCTTATATTTTACCTTTTGGAATAAAATAAAATTGAATAAGAGGAATATCAAGTTTCCAGAAACAATATTTATGATTTCCACACAGAGAAGGGTGCATGAATAAAAAGCAGTAGAAAAATATCTGATTTTTAGCAACTAGGACTTAACAATAGAGTCTCATATAAGAACATGAATAATGGACTGGAAGAAAGATGAGGGACACCAAACTTCATATGTATGTTTGTAAAAATGATCTCAAAATCATAGTTACCATATTTTTCGGAATATAAGACGCACCTACCATTTTTGGTGAGGAAAAGAAGAAAAAGAAATCTCCCTCTGCCTTTGAGCAATTTTGCCTTGATGCAGGAAACAGCAAACAACCTGCTTTACTTTCATTTTCGTTTTCAGCATAGCTTGATTAGCACAAGGAAAAAAAATCTGCTCCAGCAATTTACCTCTTTGCAGCAACTAGCAGAGCCCTGCGCAAAACAGCTGAGAGCAAATCAGCTGAGAGTCAGGAGGCCAATCCAATCAACTTCTGCTAAATAGGATGTGCTGAAGCTGAAAGGAGCTGTTTTTTCTTGTTGTTTGCTTGCAAGAAGGCAGAGGCCAAAGGGTGGGGGCCAGTGGGTGGGCAGAGCTATATTCAGTGTATAAGATGCACCTAAATTTGCACCTCCTTTTGGGGGGGGGGAAAGGTGCACCTTATAGTCCGAAAAATACGGTAACTGATTCTGAGTCAGCAGGAAGATGTTCATGTAAAGAAGGCAAATGCAGCCATAAGAATCTCAGGAAGTGAACGTTCTGGTCTGGGGAGACCCCAACTCAAGGACCAGGTCCCCTTGCAGACACCAAGACTGGTGGAGAATTTGCATGGTCATCTGGAGGCCTCCGTCCCTCACACGGAGCATCGCTGGAGAGGTTCCAGCTGTTCTTTGTTGGCTGTTAGTTAATGCTGCCTATCTCCTATTTATATTTGATTCTCACTCTTTGAATTTCCTCAGTTTCTCCATGCCCTTTTCTCCCAATGAAACACCCAGATCCACCCCAGGCTCCCTTTCACTGGAAGAGAAGAGGGGGGTTGAGCTGCACACAGACCCACCTGCAGCGGGGACGGAACAAGGGAGAAATTCCACCATGCTCATCACAAACCCACAAACACAGGAATTCACTTAAGAAAGAATACAGCATTTTCAAATGAGCAGAGTTTAATATTAAAATGCCATGGTATCATTTACTCAGGGAACCATTTTCCCTGAGTAAATAAATTGGCCAGATCTGTTGAGGTGGTTCCCCTCCTTCTTCTCTGGATTCCTCCTCCAAAGGATCTAAGATTAATGGATCCATATTGGGACCCCCATACCTGCCATGGCTGCAGCCTTGGAGACCCCAAAGTCTTTTCTCCCTCCTTCCTTCTCCTCCCCAATCTGAAGGAATAAGCGGCATTCAAGGCCTGGGCCAGAGTCTGAGTGAGACTGTAAAAGTGATTGTCATTTGGGATCTTTATTCCGTTCCTTTTCTCCTGGGTCTCCAGTGGGGCTTCCTGGGTGCATCTTCTGTGGCCTTTGACATAAAAGACGTTCTTTGAAAGAGAACAGCGGAAATAAGGATCTTCAGACTGATCTTCCACAAAGAAATGAGGTTCAAAGGCATCATCGTTTGGCCTTTCTTTTACCAGATAACTAAAGTTCCAAATGCTATGGATGTATTTGAGAAGTCTACGCTTGTTCATTCTATACCCTTCAAAATTTGTGAGGATCCAGACTTTCCCTTCAATGGGTCCTGGCAGACACATAAATGTTAAATGGAAAGGAAGAATTCTGCCCCAAATGGAATCATACTCCATGAAGTGAACAAAGACGTTGACTTGTCTCCACTTAGAAAGGGAATCCCTGAGGTATGCTGTATATCCAGTTGTTGAGAACAGTTGTGATATAACAACACAAATTCCATTCCTGACAAGCACAGGAGGAAAAATCCTCATGAAATTCTCTCCATTTTCTGTGTCTGAAGCAAAGAGGCCAATCAGGGTCCATCTGAAATGGAGGAGCAGCTGGACAATTGCTGGGTACTGGATCCCTTCTTTGGGCTCCATATGGTGGAAAAAGGGGAATTTCCTTTTATCACTCAGAGCCTCTGAAGCAGTTTTAAGGCTGATCTGAAAAAGCAATGAAGAATGCTGTGTTATAACTGCTCAAAAAAATAAAGGGAACACAAAAATAAGACATCCTAGATCTGAATGAATGAAATATTCGTAGTAATTGTTCATTACATAGTTGAATGTGCTGACAATAAAATCACACAAAAATTATTAATGGGAATCAAATTTATCAACCCATGGAGGTCCGGATTTGGAGTTACACTCAAAATTAAAGTGGAAAAAAACACTGCAGGCTGATCCATCTTTGATGTAATGTCCTTAAAACAAGTCAAAATGAGGCTCAGTAGTGTGTGTGGCCTCCACGTGCCTGTATGACTTCCCTACAACGCCTGGGCATGCTCCTGATGAGGTGGCGGATGGTCTCCTGAGGGATCTCCTCCCACACCTGGACTAAAGCATCCCCCAACTCCTGGACAGTCTATGGTGCAACGTGGCATTGGTGGATGGAGCGAGACATGATGTCCCAGATGTGCTCAATTGGATTCAGGTCTGGGGAACGGGCGGGCCAGTCCATAGCATCAATGCCTTCGTCTCGCAGGAACTGCTGACACACTCCAGCCACGTGAGGTCTAGCATTGTCGTGCATTAGAAGGAACCCAGGGCCAACCATACCAGCATATGGTCTCACAAGGGGTCTGAGGATCTCATCTCGGTACCTAATGGCAGTCAGGCTACCTCTGGTGAGCACATGGAGGGCTGTGCGGCCCCCCAAAGAAATGCCACCCCACACCATTACTGACCCACTGCCAAACCGGTCATGCTGGAGGATGTTGCAGGCACAGAATGTCCTCCACGGCATCTCCAGACCCTGTCACGTCTGTCACATGTGCTCAGTGTGAACCTGCTTTCATCTATGAAGAGCACAGGGCGCCAGTGGTGAAGTTGCCAATCTTGGTGTTCTCTGGCAAATGCCAAACGTCCTGCACGGTCCTTGTAAGCACAACCCCCACCTGTGGACGTTGGGCCCTCATACCACCCTCATGGAATCTGTTGCTGACCGTTTGAACAGCCACATGCACATTTGTGGCCCGCTGGAGGTCATTTTGCAGGGCTCTGGCAGTCAGTGCTCCTCCTGTCCCTCCTTGCACAAAGGCGGAGGTAGCGGTCCTGATGCTGGGTTGTTGCCCTCCTACGGCCTCCTCCACGTCTCCTGATGTACTGGCCTGTCTCCTGGTAGCGCCTGTTCTGTCCCTGTCTCCCACACGCACAAACACCCACCCCAAAGGGTTAAATAATTGTTCCAAAACAGTCAAAGGTTCGTTATCAAAACTTGGCAGCAACGCAGCAGCTGCCTGCCAAGAGCTTTTACTCCAAGAAGGAGGGGTTGTTCCTCCACCAGATAACACAAAAATACAGACAGTTTGAATCAGTCCAGTAACAGAAACCCACAACAAATTAGGCATTGTTCATCCAGAAGTGCAAGTGACTCGCCAGAGTTTTTGCTTTGTCTGTCACAGAGCTGGAATGGCCATCACCCTCCCTTATATAGCCAGTGGGGTGTGGTCCAGTGACTCAGCTCAATCTCTGGCACGGCTCCTCATCTGCTGTGACCGTTTAGCATGCCAACGCTGGCGTGGATCCAGCCACAACTTGTCTCCCTCATCACTCTCCGACAGATCGGAGACACCTGGCTCCTGGCCAATCTCCTCTCCTTCGGCCGACACCTGAGGAATTTCCAGAGAGGAGGGGCCGGGAGAGGGAGGCCTGGCCGGCTCCTCTCCTTCATGTTCAGAGCCTTCTTCCTCTGATATGATGGGCTCGGGGGTCGAAGCCACAACAGCGCCTCCATGCTCTGGACACTACGCTGACAGACACAGGAAACCTTCTTGCCACAGCTCGCATTGATGTGCCATCCTGGATGAGCTGCACTACCTGAGCCACTTGTGTGGGTTGTAGACTTCGTCTCATGCTACCACTAGAGTGACAGCACTGCCAGCATTCAAAAGTGACCAAACCATCAGCCAGAAAGCATAGGAACTGAGATGTGGTCTGTGGTCACCACCTGCAGAACCACTCCTTTATTGGGGATGTCTTGCTAACTGCCTGTGCTTTCCACTTGTTGTCTATTCCATTTACACAACAGCATGTGAAATGGATTCTCAATCAGTGTTGCTACCTAAGTGGACAGTTTGATTTCACAGAAGTGAGATTGACTTGGAGTTACATTGTGTTGCTTAAGTGTTCCCTTTATTTTTTTGAGCAGTGTATTTTGGGTCAGATGAAGTCCAAAATATTAGATTTTAATAAGTCCAACCTGATTCTCATGAATGTATTAGAATAGTTTGTTAATCAGACATTGTTTATAATATTAAAGACAGAATATTAGCAAGATTGTATCATAATAATGGAAAATAATAAGCAAATTAAAAAACAATAAAAATGTAAATTATATCACTGTATCACCCCCACAATTTATCACAATTAGATTAACACGTGAAAATGCCAACTGGATTATTCTATTCCAATAAAGGGCCTATTATAATTTTCGAGGATTGCTGCATCTTTTTTTGCTTCTCTATCCCAGATTCTTTCTGGAGGAAACTATTTAACTTCTTTCTCCAGTTAGACAAGAAACAGGCAGACCTCAAAGCCTAATAAGATTTGTCAGTTGCATAATCCAAGTTTGGTCTTTCGTTGAAGTTTTGTCTGTTCCAACAGCCACAATTTTCAGAGTCTGTCAGTTTCCATAGATTAAATTTTATGCCAATGCCCACATTTTCTGAATTTAGACACAGCAGAAATTGTGGAAATTCCCAAATCAGCTCTGAGGGCAGCAGCTGGAGTCCTTTAACAAACCCCAAGATCCTCCCCAGAGGCTGAGATTGGGTTGGTTCTGCTGGTGGTTTCTCTCTGAAGCCCCAAACATCACATTGATGTAAGAACATGGGGGAAAATTGGGCCTCGTATACTTTAATAATTGGGGCTGAGGAAGCTGGAGAGCTAAGAGGTTTTCATTTAAGTACCACTTTCACTCCTGCCCTTTCTCTAACAGAGCTCCTTGGATGATGAAGGAGCCAAGATTTAGTCTCAGAGAAAACAACTCCAGGTAAGGAAAGGTGTTACTTGCTCTATTGGCTGATCATCTCTGGCTACGATGTCATTTCACGAAGACCATAACTTTTAAACTTGCTTTATAAATTATCAGATAATTATTAAGACAAAACAATCCAAGTCTATACAATCCAATGTGTAAATATTTATCTGTGTAAATCAGTGTATTCCAATAGGAATTTAGCAGGCTAAACACGTGTACCTATAATAGAACTTATAACATAATAAAAGGGTTGGAAGGGACCTTGGAGGTCTTCTAGTCCAACCCCCTGTTCAAGCAGTAAACCAGGCATAATAACAGTAACTGTGAGAGGGATCCTGGAGTCTTAGTGGACAACCAATTAAATATGAGTCAAGAGTGTGCAGTGGCAGCCCAAAAAGCCAATGCAATCCTAAATCGCATTAACAGAGGGATACAATCAAGATCAAGAGAGATACTAATACCACCCTATAAAGCCTTAGTAAGACCACACCTAGAATACTGCATCCAGTTTTGGTCACCACACTATAAAAAAGATGTTGAGACTCTAGAAAAAGTGCAGAGAAGAGCAACCAAGAGGACTGGAGGCTAAAATACACAATGAACGGTTGCAGGAACTGGGCATGGCTGGTCTAGTAAAGAGAAGGACCAGGGGAGACATGATAACATTCTTCCAATATTTGAGGGGCTGCCACAGAGAGGAGAGGGTCAAGTTGTTTTCCAAGGAACCTGAAGGCCAGACAAGGAATAATGGATGGAAACTGAACAAGGAGGGATTCAACCTGGAAACAAAGAGATAAAGTTGCCTTCAGAAGTTGTGGGAGCTTCATCACTGGAAGCTTTCAAGAAGAGACTGGACTGTCATCTGTCAGAAATGCTGTAGGGTCTGCTTGGACTAGATGACCTACAAGGTCTCTTCCAACTCTGTTAATCTGTATCTATCTATACTATTCCAGACAAGTGGCTGTCCAGTCTCTTCTTAAAAGCCTCCAGTGATCAATTTCTGAAGGATAGACGTTCCATTCCTCACCATTAGGAAATTTCTCCTTAATTCTAGGTTGTTTCTCTCTTTGATTAGTTTTCCTCCATTGTTTCTTGTCTTGCCTTCCAGTACTTTGGAAAATAGGTGGACCTTCTCTTCTCTGTGGCAGCCCCCCAAATATTGGTACATTGCTATGATGTCACCCTTAGTCCTTTTCACTAGACTAGACATACTGAATTCCTGCAACTGTTCCTTATATGTTTTAGTCTCCAGGCCCTTAATCATCTTTTCTGCACTCTTTCCAGAGCCTCTTCATCTTTTTTATAATATGGAGACTAAAACTGGATGCACTATTCCAAGTGTGGTCATGTCAAGGCATTATAAAGTGGTACCAATAATTCTTGTGATCTTGATTTTATCCCTCTGTTAATGCAACCTAGGACTGAATTAGCTTTTTTGGCTGCTGCCACAGATTGCTGGCTCATATTTAAGTGATTGTCCAGTAGGACTCCAAGATCCTCTCACAGTTACACTTATTGAGCCAGGTTTCACCTCATCTGTAAGTGGATATTTGGTTTTTCTAGCCTAAGTATAAAACCTTACTTTTCTCTACAATGAATTACAGTTTGTTAGATAGGCCCAGGGTTCAAATCTACCTAGATCCATCTGGATCTTCAGCCTATCTTCTGGGATGTTGGCTATTCCTGCCACTTTAGTGTTGTCTTCAAATTTGATGATTTCCCCATTTCTCCCCTCATCCAAATCATTGATGAAGATGTTGAAGAGAACTGGGCCTAAAATGAAACCTTGGGGTCCCCCACTGCTTGTTTCCCTCCATGCAGACGTAGTTCCATTGAGGACCACAGGCTGAGCCCATCTGGGGGTGATGCTGTCTATCCCACATATTTTTAGTTTCCCAAGAAATAGGTTGCGGTTTACTTTGTCAAAGCCTTTCTGAAATCCAAGTACTGTGTATTACTTGCACTGCATTTCATTAGTCAACTAATTTAGTAATTTTTGTTAAAAAATGAAATAACATTTATTTATGATCTGTTTTTTGACCCTGCATTAGTCCTAATAAGCCATTCATATCTATACTGAATAACAAGGGTTCAAATATGCATCTGTCCCTTCCCCCTTGGTAAGCATAGATCCTTCTTCTCATGCGTCCATTGAGCCCAAACCTCCCTCTCAAACAAGGGCTTGGATCAGGGCCAACAGGCTGAGCTCCATTTTGAGGGCCATCCATTTTCTCCATCATATTTCTCTGTTTATTGAGTCAAATGCTGCACTAACATCTAGAAAGCAGCAAACCTTGTTTTACCTCACTGATATAGATGAGATATTTCAGGACAAACTTGTTGCCAATATTAGATTATTAATTTATGCATTCTTTCTTACAAAATCTATATAGCATTTAACTCTACCTAAAGCCTTCTGCAAGGAATGAATTTTTCTCAAGTTTAACTAAGAGGATCATGGCATAAATTTTAGCCACAATATCTGCTAGTCTATTTGGCCTATAATAGTTAGAGTAATTTTATTCCACTTTTTAGATGGATTAAATGCTACTACTGCCAACTTCAGTTTGACTGGATAGGGCAGGCATTATTTATCTGTGAAAATGAAGATGCCAATAGAGGCCGCAAAAACCAGGGATATTTTTTGATCAGTTAAATAGTTGGTAGAATATCTTCTCCAGGGAATGTATTGCTTGCATTTCAGGCCTTTTATGATTAATCTCAACATAAATATAATGGGGTAAAATATTGACATTTTTGCTAATATGGAGAAAAGCAGCTCTTGAATTCCATGGAGAAGACATGATTGCATCTATTGCTCACCCACCACCACCCACCCCTCACTTTACCAGAGGGAGAAAAAAACACAAACCTGTGGGACTTTGTAGGTGCCTCCTAATGTTGACATTTGGATGGAGATGTCCCTTCTAGCTCCATCAAGAAGAGCCAGAAGGTTCTCCTTCCTCCCACAGCCGTAGTTGGGGACATTGGTTTCTCCAGTGGAGAGAATATCCAGCAAGACATCTGAAGTGTGGAAAGTGCTCAAATAGTTGTTATGGATGTTGTAGCCAAGTGTGAGATTGTGCAAGAGATGGGAATTCTTGTTGGCCAGTTGAATGTTGAAAATGAATGTTAAGCAATATAAAAATTTGTAAGAAGTCCTATTGAAAAAAAAGTTATTATAATCAACAGCCTCAACAAATACTTTTGTTATATATAATATATATAATCCCCCAGAAGCCTACTGAGCCTTAAACCAACATTGATCCAAAAGCAAAGATCGGTTACACAAATATGGAAATGGGCTGAGGTACATTAACTACAACTGATTCCACCACTACTTTAAATAAAACTCACTACTTTCAATAAAACTTAAATAAAACTAATTTATCCAAGTGATAAATTAAGGATTGAACAGAAAGAGGAAAATAATCTGCAGCCCTTTCAGCTTTTTTTCAGAACCCTTTTTGAGTCTCTTTCACAAAATCAGAGAAAAGAGAGAAGCCATGGAAATCAAAATCATTCAGGAAGTTAGACATAGTCCCCAAAATAGGAAGAAATGGAAAAAAATAGAAAAGAAGGAGGATGTTAGAATGGAGGGACTGCAACTCCATCACCCTGAATGACTTACAGATCATGGAAAACAAGCTGAACAGAAGGAGCCACGTTGAAAAGCAACTTTGTATGCAATCCTTTTATTCCACTGATGATTATACTGATTAGATGGTCTCCTGGTCTGTAGTAGCTCCATGGTTTTCCAGCCTGGCTCTCCAAACTCAGCAGGCATTTCCTTCTCAGCTTCCCAGAGACTGAATGGGACAAAAGCAGCATCAGAGGCAGAAGCAGGAGGTCCATAATTCATGGTGTGAATCAATGAATCCTTTTTCTGTTTCTAAAGAAGAATTAGAAGAATTCAAGGGACCCTCACAAGGTGAGAGTTGCTTTTTCTCAACACAGAGAAACACTCAGTTTCACCTGGAAAGGAGAGAGACGGACATTCAAGAGCACAGACTCTGCCTGTCCCAAAACTCCATATTTCTCTGCCCAAAGTCTCCCCTGGAGGATTCGGCCAAACAGCAGAGCTGAAACTTTTACCATAATTTTCCCTCTCTGGAGGGATCCCTGGATAATTCAACTAGTTCTTGGACTTGGAGATTGTTGGGAAATTCTCTGGAGGGAAATGAAAGGGAAATAATCCTCATGTGATTCATAATAACAGGGGCAGAGATGGAATTAAAGCCATCATCTAGAATTGAGAGTTTTGGGAGCTCCATGCAGGGAATACATGACATCTGTGGCTGAAATAACAAATAAACCTGATATTTGTTTGCATAGTGATGAAAGAGAAAACTCGGGGGGCCAGTTAATGCCAGAGTATGTCACAGATCTGAAACAGCTGCCAGCTGAGTTGGAGCCAAAGTTTACTTTATTTTGAAAGTTAATGCTCAAGGGCACCGCACAAAAGGTCTGATGCAATAGTGTGGCCAGACTCCTAGAACAAAATCAACCTTGGTGAAAAACTAATTTTTCAAACTTTGCAGAGTTAAAAAGAAATCAGAGAGAGAGGGAGGGAGGGAGGGGAGAGAGGGAGAGATGTTAGAAAAAAACCAAGTGAAAAGAGATGGAGAAATCAAGGCTGCCTCTCAGCCCATGTGGGGAGGGAAGGAGGGAAGGGGAGCTCAGGACCCTCGTGTTGCAGATGGAAAGCTGATCTTCAAAATCCAACTTCCATCTTCAGAGACCTGGGAATGCAGAAGCCCATGTCCCATGTTCCCCTGCCACCCTTTCCCATGCGCAGGCCAGGCAAGGGGGCTCTTGCAGGGATGCCAGACAGGCCTCTGCCCAGCTGAGTGGGGAGCCCCTCTTGGGAGAAGGAAGCTGGGAAGCCTCATGGTGGGGAAGGGAAGCAGATCTGCAAAATCTCCCTCCAGGTTCCATCTTCTGGAAACGGGGGAGACCATATCCCATGTTGCTCAGCCACCTCTTTCCATGCATAGGACACTCAGGGGAAAGGAAACCCCAGACCCACAGAGAAAGCCCAGGATGGCCAGGAAGGAGGAGGGGATCTGGGGCATTCCTGGGAAGAGAGTAACCAGGTTGATGGGTCCCAAGGTTGAATGTTGAGGGGGGGGGATGCAGCCCCTAGGGTTTCTCCAGCTTTGCTTGGGCTCCGTGTCTTTCCAGGAGAGGCTCCCGTGGGGAGGCAGGGCTGGGTCTACCGAGGGGGATCCGGGGTTGCCCTGGGGGAAAAGACAGCCAGCCTCACCCTGGAGGGGGCCCTCCGTGACTCTGAGGAAGATGGGGGTCCCCTGTGGCCCCTCCAGAGCCCCCAGCTAAGAAGAGCCTCTTCATTGCAGCCTTTTCTGGGGAAGGGGCTTAAGCCCCTCTCCCGCTGCAATTCCGGGAGCTTTTGCCTCTTTCTCATCCCCCCCCCAAGCTTTGAATTTTGCTCTTTATTTGACCCCCCCTCCCTTTTGGCTTGGCTCCTTCAGCCTCTTCTCCATCTGTAATGATTGCCTCTCCTTCCAACTTAAGAAAGTAAAGAGTCTTGAAACAAGATAGTTCAAAGGGATCCTTCCTTTAAGTCAGAATGCAGATTTTAGCCAATACACAAGTGTGAAGATGTTTTCTTTATTAGTTTCCTGAGAACCTGAACCATCATGCATTCACACCGTTATCCTTTAAAGTGAAACAACCCACATGGCTATCATAAACATTCCTCCACGTTAAGAGGATTTCAGGGCTCTTTGGCACCAGGATATAGGTTGTAAAATATCTGTTGACACAGGCAATGCTAGTAAGTCGAATCCAAGTGTCCCCCCTCCTCCAATTGAATGGCAGTATCACTTTTAGGGATCTGACATTTTGTTTAACACAATAACTCTTTCTTGAGGGTAGCAACAATACAAAGCTGGGGAGGTAACGAGTCTTGCTAATTCTGAATATTCATGCTCACATCATCTATTAAATGAAATATGCATATGTATGGTTGTCGTTTTCTCCTCCTTTCCTGAAATGTATAAATATGAGTGCATTCTTTTGTCTGTAGGATTTCCTCCCACTGTTTTATGGAGGGAAATTCCTCCAGTGGACACTGAATAAATAACAACTGCAGTGAGCCTGGATTATTGGTTTTTTGGCTCCTGTGTTTGATTCCACAGAAACTGGTGTCAGGAGTGGGATTCACAATCTTCCATCTGCCACCAGGGACAACAGATGGGGCAGCCCTATAGGGTGAGTGTTGTGAGATTGAGCCCATAACCCTTCCCACTGCCACATAAAGGCACCATAGGAGCTTCTGTCAGACCACAGTCTGTGTCCAAGTGTCTCTTG
>WNWU01012171.1:52643-81783 GCA_012654045.1 Ptyas mucosa
TCTCTGGGCTTCCACCCGTTGCTTCTCTTCCTGCCTTCAGGGGCTCCGGAGGGTGAATGGAGCCCCTCTTCTCCCTGAGAGCCTCCCAAGTATTGGGCGATGCTGTCCCATCCCCGGCAGCCCTTCTCTTCCTTGGACCGGACATTCCCCCTCCCTTCATCCATCACCCCCTGGTTCAGCCTCCAGACCCCCCACCTTCTTCCTTGCTCTTCTCTGCCCATGGAGGCCAAGGGGTTTTTGGGTTGGGGGAAGGCTGCCCTTGCCTCCTGAATCCTGCATCCGGCCTGGGAGGAAACCCATCCAACCCCCATCAACGCCCCTGTCTTTCCTCGCCCCCTGAGCTGCTCCTGCCCCCTGCAGCTGCTGGCTGAGAAGCGAATGGAGGGAGGGGCGAGGGGAGCTGTGCCCAAGGCCAGAAACCCCCTTTCCCCCTCTGCCTTTTTCAACGGCGGCTGGGCTCCCGAACCCCCCCCACTCCGATCTCAGAGTTGGGTTTATTAGGAAGTTGCGGGTGGGGGGAGGGGTGATCGGGACAACTTGGCCCTTCTTCAGTCCCACAACTGTAGGCAGCAACATCTGGAGAAGGAGGGGCTTCCTCTGCCTTGGGGGAGGAGAGAAAAGATGCAGCTGCCCAGATTCAGGGGCCCCAAAATCCCCCTTTTGTTCGAGTTGATGCGCACCCGGGTCCTCCCCGCCAGACCTTCCGGCTCTGGGGATCTGCAGAGGCCCCTTCAGTCCCAGGAGACCCTCCCTTCCTCCCTCAAACTTCTCAGACCGGCCATCCCGCTGGATCCCTTCCTCTTCCACTGCAGCAGGGACGTCGATCTGGCCGCGGATGATTGGCAGCTCCTGGGTACTTTGGGTTGGTTTTGAGGTAGCCTGGCTGGGTGGGGTTTGCTCTGCTGTGTAAGAGCTGCATAAGGGAACGTCACAAATACTCTGTGGACACTTGGTGGCAGGTGAGGAGGAGGAAAAGTCAATGGACAGGAAAGACGGGAGGGAGGGGGGAGGGAGGGGGAGGGGGGAGGGAGGGAGAGCAGGAGAGAAATCTACAAATGCCCAGAAGCCCAGCAGCTGCAGGGGGTCCCTTCTGAAGAGAGCAGCCTTCGGATTGCTTTGATCTCGGGAGTTTTGAGCAGGTCAGGCTGATTCTTGTTCGGGTGTTTGTACTTAGAAAATCATCGAAAGACAAGGAAAGGGGACGGGGTTTCCTCCCCTCCCCTTCCCCTCCCCTCCCTTTCCTCCTTCTCTTTCAATCCCTCTTTTCCCTCTTGTTTCACGCAGACTTCATGCAGATTCCTAATTCTCCAGGACGGCTTGGATGAGGCCGTTGGACAGGAGGCTAAATAGAAATGACACCTTCTCTTTATTGATTTAGTGGAGAGAGATGGACGCTCAACCTAGTCTCAGACACGGATGGATGGACGGATGGATGGACAGTAAGGTGCTTCCCCGCCCCCCCGCCCCCTCTCGCCTTGCCCAAACATACAGCTGTGACGCCTGCCCCTTGCCTGTCCCACTCTCTCGCACTCGGGCGAAGTCAGAACAAGGCACATCAGCCACCCGGCAGCCACCCGGCACCTTCACTGACTTTGAAGTCCTTGCCCCGCGCTGCCAAAACCCCTGGCTGTTCTTTGGGGAGCCTCCGCCTGCGGTGCCCCTTCAACCTCCCACCTGCGGGAGATGCGTCACCCTCCGCCGCACATCAACTGCTCCCCCCCCGCCTTTCCTCACTCCCCCCCCCTTGTCATCTAGAAAACCAGCCTTTCTTTGAACCGTCTCACCAAACCTCGAACTCCTCCGATCAGGGCTCCGGTCTCGAAGGGTGGTGGGAGGTTCTGCCCCCCGCGGAACCAGAGGCAGGGAGGGGGCTTTTCGGTCCTGGGGGGAAGGGCCCCTCGGCTGCCCCTCTGGGACTTTTCGGCCGGCAGCTGCCAGGCAGGAGGAGCGCCGCGGTGGGAGTGCTGGGTCGGACGAAGAGCGGAGAAGTGACTAAGGGGGGCGGGAGGGACAAAGGAAGCCCCCTGTACTGGAATTCAAGTAAAAAAAACAGAGGGGGAATTTTCTCTCTCTTTCTTTCTTTCTCTCTCACACACACAGCCACAGCCACACAAAGATTTCTTCCCCCCTCCCTTTCCAAAAGCCTCCACCTTTGCAGCTGCTGCTGCTCCTGGCCTCTCCTGGCCTGCAGTGGAGCCGGAGCCCTTCCTCCACCGCCCGACGGCTGCAACCTTGGCCGGAGAGCAACCTGGGTGGGAGTCCGGCGGTGGCAGATCCTCTCCTCCCGAGACCGGCTTCCCCGCCGCCCCCTCCGCAGCGCCCGCACGCCTCGCTCGCCTGCCTGCCTGCCTGGCAGAGTCTCCCTCGGGCTTCCCGCGTGGGCTCCGAGCCCCAGAGGCCGCCCGCGCAGAGCTTCTCCTGCTCTCAATTCCACGGGCCGCGCTCGCCCCCTGCGGCTCCTCCGGCCGCTCTCCTTGGCTGGAGCGCCGCAGCTTCTGGAGACGGAGCCCCGACGTGGCCCGGGAGGGAAGCAGCGCAGGTCGACCCCACCAATCACCCACGCAGCATGGCTGGGAGGAAGCCCGTCCAGGCACTCGCCCGCCCGCTGCCCTCCAACAGACTCCTTGGCGAGGCTCCCAGCCAGCCCTGAGGCGGCTTCTGTGGGGACGAGGCGGCTGGAGAGGAGGGACTCAGGCAGATCGCCTGCTGGGTGTGGCGCTGCAGGACGGGGGCTTGAGTGACAGCTGTCTGTTTGGGCGAGGCAAGGGGGGAGCCAGGAGGCGCAGGGGCAGGAGGAGCCTTTTGTTTAGGTTTATGTTTATGTTTATTATATTTGTATACCGCCCTTCTCCCGAGGGACTCGGGGTGGTGAACAGCCAGCAGATAAAATAGAAAAAATACAAAATTTAAAACAGTATTAAAATCCAATTAAATTAATTTGGCCCACAGTTAAAACCCCTATATTAAGACCCATAATCTAACAATTTAAATTAAAACAATTTAAAAGAATAGGTCAAGTCAGCCCGGCTTCATGAAACAGAAACGTCTTTAGGGAACGACGGAAAGTGTGCAGATCTGGGATCCGCCGTATCTCCGGGGGCAACTCGTTCCAGAGGGTAGGTGCCCCCACAGAGAAGGCCCTCCCCCTGGGGGCCGCCAGCCGGCATTGTTTGGCCAATGGGACCCTGAGGAGCCCCTCTCTGTGGGAGCGTACTGGTCGGTGGGAGGCTACCGGTGGCAGAAGGCGGTCTTGTAAATACCTGGGTCCTAAGCCATGGAGCGCTCTAAAGGTGGTAACCAATACCTTGAAGCGCACTGACCACTGGGAGCCAGCACAGCTCACGCAGGAGAGGTGTTACATGAGTGCAACGAGTTGCACCCATAATCACCCACGCGGCCACATTCTGGACCAGTTGGAGCCTCCGAGTGCTCTTCAAGGGGAGCCCCATGTAGAGAGCATTACAGTAGTCCAAGCGGGACGTGACGAGGGCGTGTGCTGGGGGGGAAGAAGGGGGGCAAGGAGTGCCTGGGGAGGGTGCAGGGAATGAAAGCCAGCTAAGGAACTTTTCTCCACTCAGTAAAGTTTTCAAACCAGCTTTAAAATAAAAGCCAAATAGGTGACTTTGAGACAATCATCGGGAGATTGTGAGTTCTAGCTCTGTCTTAGGCATGAAAGCCAGTTGGGGGAGTTTGGGCCAAGGTCCAGGAGGCTCTGAGTTCTAATCTTCCCACAGGCATGAAATCTTCCTGAGAAACTTTGGGCCAATCCCCAGGAGACTCTTGAGTTCCAGTCCCGCCTTAGTTCTTATTGATTGCGGGTGTGAAACTTGGAAATATTTTCCCAGATTAATGTGGGATACCAGAATTGGGGATTCCTAGAGTGTGAGATGGCCAAGTTGTCGGGTTATAAAAGAGCTGTCACCAAGTTAACCAATAAGGATACTGTAATTCTCCCCCCCGTGCGCTAGCCACACCCCTCTGTCCAATCCGCTGGCAGCATCCCAGTTGCCGGGCCGCCAGGATCACAACACAAGTGTCCAAAACTGTGTGGTTTGATGGAGGAAAGTGAAATTGTGGGAAGATGCATTTTCCATGTTGGGCAAAGCCATAAGTCTCTCTGCCTTCTGCTTGTGGGGGAACCAGAGTGTTCATTGTGAATCTTAGACTGAGCTTCAAAGGGATCCTATTCGCAATTAGGAGCCATTCTGAAACATAAAAATTGATTCCCAATTCATCAACAATCTGTGTGATTGGAGAGCAGAACAGCTTCTGGGTGCCTCTTCCTAGAAACCTGGAAGTCCCCCCCCCCCTCTATTCACCCCCTTCTTGGACCTGGATGAATACACAGCATTGAAGGTTTGTGACTTGGTCAATGATGCAGCTGCCTTTAGACAGGATCCCTTCAACCTCCTTCTGGGGAGAGTCTCTAGGTCCCCTTTCTCTGGGCATCTTCTCCAGCCCTTCACAGACAAGACAAGCTTGGAAGACGAGCAGAGAAAAAGCTTTAGGTAGAAATTGTAGAATGGAAAATTAAAGGACCTGAAAACTGCTATTTTATTTTTCTGGTGGAGGAAAGTTAAAAACACAGTGGAAATTTCTTTATACACTTTATTCTTTTACTTACTTTATTTATTTTTATTTTGGTGTGAAATAACCACACCAAACTGAAATCCCAGACAGCTGTTCTGCTGAACATTTTCTGCAAAGGAGGTTTTAATCAGGAAATCAAGACAGAACAATGTAAGAGTGATGAAGATTTCCCTCCCCAGCTGAGAGCCAGTCAAACATGGCATTTCACATCATTCCGACATTCTCACGGAAAGGATCAGGCAACCAGGCTGGGTCTTGGTTCCCGCAGATTCCTTCTGGCCTCTTTTCCTATGCTCGCTCTCTCTCTCTCACAAACACTTTTAGATGCTGTCAATAGGAACAAGGGCCGAAATTATTTTTTATAAAATGTCACATTCAGTAGCTGTTGCTGATTTAGTGAGCTGGAAGGAAAGGGAGCTAAAAGAATTCCAGTTGTTCAACAATATCACATTTTGAAACATATAAATATGATTTTCTTTGATTGCTGCATACTATCTAAATGTAAAGAATATCTCCTTTCAAATAAAAGAAACGTTTAACGATTCTTCTAATATCATAACGGTGTTATATTTCATGTTTTTACATTGATTCTGGCTGTGAGCTGCTCCTTTGTGTTGAGGTCTGGCCTCAGAAGGATAATGTAGCACTTGGGGATGAAGATGCAGCCCAGCAGACCAGCACTGGAGGCCAGGATGGAGAAGACCTGCACAGCCACCATGGATTTCCCTTTGGTGCTCAGGTAGGTGGGCACAAAAGTCACCCAGACGCTGCAGAAGACCAGCATGCTGAAGGTGATCAGCTTGGCTTCGTTGAAGGCCCCAGGCAGATTCCTGGCCAGGAAAGCCACCGTGAAGCAGATGGCAGCCAGGAAGCCCATGTAGCTGAGGGTGATGTAGAACATGACAACGGCCCCTTCGTTGCATTGCAGGATGATCTCTCCAGGCTGGGAGTGGAGGTCAGAGTCAGGAAAGGGGGGAGAAACTCCCAGCCAGATGGAGCAGATGATAATTTGGACAGCAGAAGAAGAAAGGATGATGGAGTTGGCCAAGCTCTTCCCCAACCATCTCTTCACCCGGTTTCCTGGTTTTGTGGCCAGGAAAGCCAGCACCACCATGATGGTTTTGGCCAAGAGAGAAGAAACAGCAACTGAGAAGATGAGGGTGAAAACCATTTGTCGGAGAAGGCAGGTGGCTTTCCTTGGTTGGCCAATGAAGAGAGGAGAAGACAAGAAGCAAAGTAGGAGGGAGACCAGGAAGATATAGGAGAGGTCCCTGTTGTTGGCTTTGACAAGGGGAGTTTCTCGGTATTTAATAAAGATGATTAAAACAAGGCCTGTAGTTAGGAAGAAGAGGAGGGCAAAAGAGACCAGGATGATGCCCAGAAGTTCTTCATAAGACAGGAAGGTTATGACTTTGGGGATACATTGGACTCTGGCCTCATTTGGATATTTATCATCTGGACACTTGGTGCATTTTTTTGTATCTGAGAAAACAAAAAAGCAACTTTCCTTAGTATTCTGTCCTTTTATCTTACAAGAAATGCCTTCTTTGGATAACAGCTGATACCAGCAGCATTTTCCAAGAAGTATTTCTTAAAGATTTCATTAAAAAGAGTATAAGAAGGATTTTTTTAAAAAATGTAGCCAAATATATTAAATTGAGCGAAATTCTACGGTGTTATTTCCAGTGTAATGTGTAGAATCTTCATAGGAACCTACACTATTAGAGGTTAATAATGAATCATATCATCGTTTTAGGCAAACATCCTGAGTCCTGCCACATGGCACTTAATATCCTGGACTTGGAGGATACCTACAGTATCTTGTAACACCTGGAAGCAACCTGGAATTAAGGAGAAACTTCCTAACAGTGAAAGCAATTAACCAGTGGAAAGAGCTGGCCTCCAGTGTTTTGGGTTCTTCAACATTGGAGGTTTATAAGAAGAGACTTGTCTTAAATGGTATAGGATCTCCTGCTTGAGCAGCGGGTAGGACTAGAAGACCTCCAAGGTCCCTTCCAGCTCTATTCTATTCTATTCTGATTGATTGATTGATCTACATGATTGGCAGAATAATTGTGTAATGAGTTCTCCCCATAACTATCCACAGCACCAGATTATGGCCCAGTGACTACTATCTGGAACGAGCTCCCCCCGGAGATATGGAGGATCCCGGATCTGCGCACTTTCCGCCGTGCTCTTAAGACCTTCCTATTCCATCAGGCTGGCCTGGCCTAACCTTTTCCCCTTTTTCTTTTCAATTGTAAATTTTAAATCTGTTTTTAAATTACTGGGATGTTTTAAATTTGTCTTGGGCTAAATTGTTTAATCCGGTTTTATTTCTGCTTTTAAATTTTGTATTTATGTGTTTTATTCTATGCCTGTTCACCACCCTGAGTCCTTCGGGAGTAGGGTGGTATATAAATCTAATAAAACAAGCAAACAAACAAACGACACCTTCTCAGTGATCCTCAAGGGGAGGATCCAATATACAGTGGATTGCAAGGACTTTTAGAAGGTGGACCTAAAACAATTCATCAAGTTTCAAAGAACTAAGAGCAGGGGTGAAATCCAGCAGGTTCTGGAGAACCGGTAGCGGAAGTTTTGAGTAGTTCGAAGGACCAGCAAATACCGCTTTTGGCTGCTCCCAGAGTGGGTTGGGAATGGAGATTTTGCAATCTCCTTCCCCTGCCACACCCACCAAGGGAAAAATTTTGCATTTCACCCCTGACTCAGATGTTCCTAGAAAGGTGAATTTAGCAGCACATATCCAAACTAAAAAGCAGAAGAGATGTTTCCTCTGCTGTTAGTAAAGCTTTCCTAGTCTGCCACCCACTCCTCCCATCTCTTTCCCAGCCCCTCCTTCCAAGTCTTTTTGATTTACTTCTGTTTAGATAAGAAATTGTGCAGGTTAAAAATAAAAAACCCAGGTGAGCTTCAATCTGTCTTTTAACTAGCACTTTCATGAAAAGGATCTGGAGGGATCCAGTTCCACAAAACCTCCCATTTTCCTCAGTTGTGACCCACCTTCCTGAGTGGAGAAGGTCCCCTCCGGACAAGGAACGCAGTCGTAGCAGCAAACTGGCTCTCCTTCTCGAGCCCTCTTGACAAATCCAGGATGGCAACTTTCTGCACATTTGGACTGAGGCAGGGACTGAGCAGAAAAACAAGGAATGCCAAAGAAAATACGTTAGGACTCTCCGTCCATGGAAAATGGAGGTTGAAATGGATGGAGACAAGTAGCATCTGGTCTTCACTGAGGTAAATATGAAACCTCTGACTACTTCTAAACAGATGCAGGAGGTAAAACAACTGGCAGATTCTTCATTTAGTTCCTCCCTTTTGATTGTGTAATTTAACATTACAATAAAGTAATTTTCTATTTAATAAAGTCTAGAGAGATGGAATTGATTTTTTTTAAAAGTATGATGATATATTCTTATTAAAACTGAGAACAAAGTTTACTGTAAAAATTTTAGGAAGCTTTTATTCCATTAGATTTTTTTAAATGTAGAGTAAAACTATGATTTACAATTTTTAGCAAATACAATTCTAGCTGCTGTCAGTACATTTACAATCAAATATCTCACTTCCCTGTTATGTGTTTCTGGCACCATTCCTAATAAAAATATCTCTGGTTTAAAGTCGATATGTTTCTTTATCATTTTTTCCAACCATGTGTGAATTTAAGTCCAATATCTTTTTCTTCTATGCATGTCCACCACATATGGTAATATGAGCCCGGTATCTGATGACATTTCCAACATTTCTCAGATTTGTCCTTGAACATTCTGGCTATTCTTGTCAGGGGAAGATGCCACCTTTAAAACATCTTATACAAATTTTCTTCATATGCTGTTGACATTGTCATTTTATAATTTTGAGACCACAATTTTTGCCATTTATCTAAAACAATTCCATAACCAAAATTTCCCCCCGTTTCTTTAACTTGTTCTTCTTCCAATTTCACCTCTACTAAATAACCATACAATTTTTTAACTACATGATCATCAGAACCTGTTAAGATTTTGTCTAAATTAATCACAGTGTTATAAAAACCTTCTGTCTTACAATCTTCATCATATCTAGCATGTATTTGCAAATAAGAAAACCAATTCATCTTAAAACCTTGTACTTCCAATTCTTGCTTCGATTTAAGTTCACCCTTTTCATCCATCAATTCACTATATCTAACAATTTGTTCCCTTCTAAATGTTACTGAATGTGAAAATGCTTCAATTGTTGATACCCAGACTGGGATTTTCAAATAGTGTTGTTTTTTAATCTTCTCACAATTTAATAGCAAAGCCTCTCTTATGTGATGTCTTCTAAAATACCCCTGTGCTTTTGTTCCCTTATACCATAAAAAGGCATGCCACCCCAACAACAAATCATGTCCCTCTAAATTCAATAATCTAGTATTTCTTAACATAATCCATTCTTTAATCCACATCAAATTTGTCACTTGATAGTAAAGTTCCCAATTAGGTAAACCAAAAATCCTTCTCATTCTAGCATCTTGTAACAATCTTGGTTTTATCCTCTCCTTTTTTTCCCTGCCAAATATATTTTAACATTATTTTATTCAATTCTTCAAAATAATCTTTCCCCAATCTAATTGGAATTGTCTGGAAGAAATATAAAATTCTAGGCAAAATATTCATTTTGATAGTTGATATCTTCCCAATCAATGATAAATGTAAATTTTCCCATTTCTCCAAGTCTGCCCCAATCTGTTGCTTAAGTTTATTATAATTATTCTCTTTAAGTGTACTACATCTTGCTGTCAGATGTATCCCCAAATATTTAACTTTATTTGTGACCTGCATCTTTGATATTTCCATCAGTTCTTCTTTTTGTTTTATTAGCATGTTTTTTGTCAAAATCTTCATTTTATCTTTATTAATTTTCAAACCTGCTACTTCCCCAAACTCTCCAATTTTATCTACCAATGGAGATATTGATGTTAATGGGTGTTCAAGAATAAAAACCAGGTCATCTGCAAATGCTTGCAATTTATATTCTTCCTTTCGAATTTTCATTCCTTGTACAGTATATCTTTATCTTCTCTAATACTTCTATTTAGTACTTCTAAGGTTAATACAAACCGCAGAAGGGACAATGGGCAACCTTGTCTAGTACCTTTTCTTATCTCAATAGAATCAGTCAATTCTCCATTTATTATTACCTTTGCCGTTTGTTTATAACATATAGCTTCTACTGCTTGAGTAAATTTCTTGCCAAAGCCCATCTGTTCCATTTGAAGCAACATAAATCTCCAGTTCACATTATCAAAAGCTTTTTGTGTGTCCAGAAAAATCAATGCCATTTGTTTTTCAGGGTGGGCCTCATAATATTCCAAAGTGTCCAAGATTATTCTTATACTGTCTCTAATTTGTCTCTTTGGCAGAAACTCATTTTGGTCTGAATGTATGAAGGTATTTAAATATCTTTTAAGTCTTTCTGCCAGTATTGAAGCAAAAATCTTATCATCTGAATTTAACAGGGATATGGGTCTATAATTTTTTATTTGTTGCGGGTCGGTATCCTCCTTTGGGATCAATGTGATGTATGTCTCCGACCATGACTTGGGTATATCCTTCTTTGTCATAACTTCATTCATAACTTCTAAGAGTGGGAGGCTCAAGGATTCCTGTAGCGTCTTATAATATTCTGCTGGTAATCCATCTGGCCCTGGTGCCTTCCCATTTTTTTGTCTTTTAATTGTTTCAGTCAGTTCCATTAAAGTTATATTTCTCTCTAGCATCTCCTCAATATCATTAGGAATCTGAGGTAAGTTTGCCTTTTGGAGGTATCGTGCCACTTTCTCCTCCTCTATATTTTCCTGCTCGTACAAAAGTCGATAATAATCTTGAATAATTTTCCCTTTCTCCTTATTCCCAAATTTACTTTGCCCTTGGTCTTCCATTAGTTGTATTATTTTCCTTTATTCTCTCTCTTTTTTCAATTTGTAAGCTAACCATCTACCTGGTTTATTAGCATTCTCAAAATAGTTTTGTTTAGTGCTTCTAATTTTTGGGGCTAGCTGTTCTTTCTCCATTAATTCCATTTTATGTTTTATTGTGTGAATTTTCATTTTAATATCTTTTTTTTCTGTGGAGATTTCTGAAGTTCTTTTTCAAATCTCTTATAATCATCCTCTAATATTTTATTAATTTGTCTTCTCTTGATATTTTTTGTCTTATTATAGTCAATTACCAAGCCTCTGGCATAAGCCTTCATCGTGTCCCAAAGATTTTGCACCAAAGTATCCTTCCTATTCTCTTTGAGGAAAAAAGGCCAGTTCTCTCTCCATTTTCTGGACAAAGTTCTTTTCATTCAATACAGTGTTACTTAAAGTCCATCTAGATCCTTTCCTCTGTCCTTTCCATTTCACTGTCACTGGATTATGGTCTGCCCAAGTATTTGCTTCTATCTCAATTTGTTCTATATTCAAAATCAATTCCATTGTTGTCCATATCATATCTAATCTAGACCAAGATGAATGTCTATCAGAATAGAAAGTATATTGTTTATTTTTTCCATTTCTGTCTCTCCACACATCCTTTAAGTTTATTTCCTCTATCATCTTAAAAAAAGATTTCGGAAGTATTTTTCTGCTATGTTTTATTATTTGATGTGATTTATAGTCTAATTTCTCATTGACTATACCATTAAAGTCTCCCATGATGCAGACATTATCCTATTCCAATTCAATTATTTTCATATGCAGTTTTCTATAGAAGTCACCTTGATTATAATTTGGAGCATATAGTGCTATTAGGATAGGATACCAACGAAAGACGAAGTTATTAAGAACATCATGGACTGTGCAGAAATGTGCAAATTGACATTGGAAATTAGAGAACAAGAAGATAAACAATACTATATGATATGGGATTTATTCTTTCAATGGCTGGATAATAAAACATGGAACTGAAATATGATATATAAAATGTACGTCATAATATGATATGTGAAAATAATCTTTTTTCTATTTGAATGATTGCCATTGTTAGATAACAAATGAGATTAATAATGTAAAGATACATATTGGGTTGATAATACGAGAAAATAGATAATTAGTAAAATATGAATCTGGGGATGAAGCACAAGGGAATTGTAAACGATCGACACACTGTTTGTAATTGTAATGAATGATGGATTCTTTATGTTTTGTTTGTTTTAAAAATAAAAAAAATTCAAAAAAAATGTGATGAAGAAAGAAACCTCTAACCAGTAAGATCTTGAAAGGTTTCCATAAAACGTGGCAAAGCCATTCCACTTAAGTCCTGTCTCTTGAAGAGCTTCCATGAGATGACACCACCTGGCATGGGAGGCCAACCACCCTGGAGACTCTAGGCTTTGCCCCAGTGGTGAAATGTAAAATTTGTTGTTACCGGTTCTGTGGGCGTGGCTTGGTGGGCGTGGCTTGGTGGGGGTCATGTGACTGGGTGGGCTTGGCCAATGTTTTTTTTTTTACTTTTTTAAAGCATTTTTTAAAATACTGGTTCAGGCAAATAAGTAGTAAAAAATGCTTTAAAAAGTAAAAAAAAAAAGGTTCCAATGATCACAACTGTGCTCCGCGATCGTTGGGACATTTTTTTACCTTTTAAAAGTATCTTTTATTACCGGTTTGCCTAAACCAGAGTGAACTGGTAGCATTTCACCCCTGCTTTGCCCACTTGAAATGGGACATCAGGCTTTGGAAAACAGAGAAAAGACACCAAAATTTCTCCCACCTTATTGAGCAACTTTAGCCGTGAAAGAGCATCTTGTTTGATAGAAAGTCTCTGTCTTTCAAAATACCCCAGAATCTCTTCCTTGACATCTTCCTTGGGGAGAACCAAGAAGATTTTGATGCCCAGATCTGCCGTTATCTCTCCATTTTGGTCCAAGTACAATTTAATGCTGGAAATATTCCAAAATTCATTCTTCTCCAGAAAGGGATGAAACTAGAATGGGAACATCCAGGAATTTGAGAAACAGAAAACTCTGTTTCTTATCCCACATTGAATCTTTCTTCCACAATTGTCTCATCTCCAAATATGATTAAATAGGATACAAATACTGTCATTATCTTCATAAGTGAATGAAAAGGTTTGAGAAAGATTTGTCCATCATTTACTGACAAAGCATAGAGAAAATATCATTGACACAATTGATTAATTATAGGGAACATTCTAGAGCAGATGACAAATAAAATGAACAAAGAAAAAAAAAGATGATTCAAAACTCTTTGAAAACAACAGGTTGATTCCCAAAAAGCATGGGTTGATCAAGAAGAAAGTTGAAAGAATAATCGCACGGCTCAGCTGGGCATGGGGGGGGGGCAGGGATTTTTGCTACCAGTTCTCCGAACCACCTGCCTCCATTGCTACTGGATCGGGAGATCCAGTCCAAACAGGGAGCATTTCACCCCTAGAAATAGGCAACAATGATTGAATCGGATGGATTGGATGGATGGACTGGAACTGAATTTGCTGCTGGCATCCCTGACAGAGGAGTCTGGTTTGAAGGCAGGCTGCGTGGAGATGGCTGGAGAGGCCATGGACCCTGAAGACTCAAAGTGGACAGAACGGATGACTGAAGAAATGGATTCTTTCAAGAAGATTGAGGGAGATTGGGGAATGAACTTGTCATATTTAACTGGAAAACAAGTCTCAAGAGTCCTTGAGTTTCAATTTACAGGAGGTCCTATGTCTTTGGGGAATGGAAAGCAGTTGTTGGGAAAGATCCTAATTAAAGTTTTAAGGAAATGAATTATTATTAAGAATCAAACAAAGATATTGAATCATGAACAGATTCAGGATGGATCAGAGATAACGATTGTGGTGGTCTGTGGTACATAATAAGCCCCTGCAAATTGTCTGAGAGTTAAATATAATAGCAGATAACAGACAGTTTTGAAGTTTTGAAATTTATTTATTTATTTTATTGCCTGTTAACTACATTTTTTATATACAGCAGACAGATGACAAGTCAAGTGGTTGCAAATATATTGGTAGAAGTTTATAATTGTGGGCCTATTTTGCAAGGGGGAGAAATGTACATCTGTCAGTATTCAACTGGGGAACAATATATGCATATGTGGTTTTATCTGTTTTTAGTGCACAATTTTTTAAAAAATATTTCATCTAATTTTGTTTTGTCTTTGTAACAGTTTTATTTTTTGAAGTTTGTATTTTACCTTTTTGAATAAAATAAAATTTAATGAGAGGAATATCAAGTTTCCAGAAACAATATTTATCATCAGCACACACAGAAGGGTGCATATGTAAAAAGCAGTAGAAAAATATCTGATTTTTAGCAACTAGGACTTGACTAACAACAGTCTCATATAAGAACATGAATGATGGATTGGAAGAAAGATGAGGGACACCAAACTTCAAATGGGAAAATGATCTCAAATTTTTCAGAATATAAGACGCACCAGAGTATAAGATGCACCTACCTTTTTTGGTGAGGAAAAGAAGAAAAATC
Source organism: Ptyas mucosa (assembly GCA_012654045.1). NCBI lineage: Eukaryota > Metazoa > Chordata > Lepidosauria > Squamata > Colubridae > Ptyas > Ptyas mucosa. The sequence continues at coordinate 66,714 of WNWU01012171.1, forward strand.
TCCCTCTGCCTCTGAGCAATTTTGCTTCTTTGCAGCAAACAGCAAACAGCCTGCTTTACTTTCATTTTCATTTTCAGCATAGCCTGATTAGCACAAGGGGAAAAAATCTGCTCCAGCAATTTACCTCTTTGGAGCAACCAGCAGAGCCCTGCACAAAACAGCTGAGAGCAAATCAGCTGAGAGTCGGGAGGCCAATCTGATCAACTTGTGCCAAATAGGATGTGGTGAAGCTGAAAGGAGCTGTTTTTTCTTGCTGTTTGCTTGCAAGGAGGCAGAGGCCAAATGGTGGGGGCCAGTGGGTGGGCAGGGCTACATTTGGTGTATAAGACGCACCTAAATTTTCACCCCCTTTTAGGGGGGAAAGGTACATCTTATACTCTGAAAAATATGGTAACTGGAAACAGAATCTGAGTCAGCAGGAAGATGTTCATGGAAAGAAGGCAAATGCAGCCATAAGAATCTCAGGAAGTGAACGTTGTGGTTTGGGGAGACCCCAACTCAAGGACCAGGTCCCCTTGCAGGCACCACGCTTGGAGGAGAATTTGCTGTTTTAGAGCTGAGCCAGTAAAGTAGAGAAGTTCAGTCTCCTCTTCATGGATTGTCTGAATAGAGACTGAGTAGCCATCAGTCAGAGAAGCTTTAACTGGGATTCCTGCAGAGAGGAAGGGTTGGGCTAGATGGTCTCAGGGTCTCCTCCAAATTTATAAAGGTTGTCATGCCACAACATGTAACTATTGTGCTGTTGTTGCTCTACCCCACCTGGTGGCCGGGGGTACATAAGCCTAACTGTATGGTCCGAAGCCAGACTCCCTTTTCTCAGCCTTTGGAGGAGATGGAAGCAGCCGGTTTGACCGAGACACATGGTCATCCAGAGGCCTCCGTCCCTTACACGGAGCATCCCTGGAGAGGTTCCAGCTGCTTCTTTGTTGGCTGTTGGTTAATGCTGCATATCTCCTATTTATATTTGATTCTCACTCTTTACATGTCCTCAGTTTCTCCGTGCCCTTTTCTCCCAATGAAACACCCAGATCCACCCCAGGCTCCCTTTCACTGGAGGAGAAGAGGGGGGTTTAGCTGCCTGTTGAGCTGCACACAGACCCACCTGCAGTGGGGATGGAACAAAGGGGAAATTCCACCATGCTCATCACACACCCACAAATACAGGAATTCACTTTAAAAAGAAGACAGCATTTTCAAATGAGCAGTGTTTAATATTAAAATGCCATGGTATCTACTCTTTGGAACCATTATCCCCTGAGTAATTGAATTGGCTAGATCTGTTGAGTTGGTTCCCCTCCTTCTCCTCTGGATTCCTCCTCCAAAGGATCTAAGATTAATGGATCCATATCGGGACCCCCATACCTGCCACGGCTGCAGCCTTGGAGACCCCAAATTCTTTTCTCCCTCCTTCCTTCTCCTACTTGATCTGGAGGAATAAGCGGCATTCAAGGCTTGGGCCAGAGTCTTCATGAAACTGTAATCATGGTAGTGATTTGGGATCCGTATTGTGTTCCTTTTCTCCTGGGTCTCCAGTGGGGCTTTCTGGGTGCATCTTCTGCAGCCTTTGACAGAAAAGACATTGTTTGAAAGAGAACAGAGAAAATAATGATCTTGAAACTTTTCTTCCACAAAGAAATTGGGTTCAAAGGCAGAATCGATTGGCCTTTCTTTTGGCAGATAACCAAAGTTCGAAATACTATGGATGTATTTGAGAAGTCTATGCTTGTTCATTGTATACCCTACAAAACTTGTGAGGATCCAGACTTTCCCTTCAATGGGTCCTGGCAGATGCGAAAATGTTTTATGGAAAGGAAGAATTCTGTCCAAAATGGAATCAAGTTCCATGAAGTGAACAAAGACGTTGACTTGTCTCCACTTAGAGAGGGAATCCCTGTGGGCTGTTGTATATCCAGTTGTTGAGAACAGTTGTGATATAACCACACAAATTCCACTCCTGACAAGCATAGGAATAAAAATCCTCATGAAATTCTCTCCCTTCTCTGTGTCTGAAGCAAAGAGGCCAATCAGGGTCCATCTGAAATGGAGGAGCAGCTGGACAATTGCTGGGTTCTGGATCCCTTCTTTGTTGAGCATCTGGTGGAAAAAGGGGAATTTCCTTTTATCACTCAGAGCCTCTGAAACAATTGTACGACTGATCTGAAAAAGCAATGAAGAATACTGTGTTATGTTTGGGATCAGATCAAGTCCAAAATATTAGATTTTAATAAATGCAACCTGATTCTCATGAATGTGTTAGAATAGTTTGTTAATTAGACATTGTTTAAAATATTAAAGAGAGAATATTAGCAAGATTGTATCATAATAATGGAAAATAATAAACAAATTAAAAAACAATAAAAATGTTCAAGTCTAGTCAAGTCTAGTCCATCTACCTAGATCCATCTGGATCTTCCTGAGCCTATCTTCTGGGGTGTTGGCTATTCCTGCCATTTTAGTGTTGCCTTCAGATTTGATGATTTCCCCATTTCGACCCTCATCCAAATCATTCATGAAGACGTTGAAGAGAACTGGGCCTAAAATGGAACCTTGGGGTCCCCCACTGCTTGTTTCCCTCCATGCAGACGTAGTTCCATTGAGGACCACAGGCTGAGCCCATCTGGGGTGATGCTGTCTCTCCCATATATTTTTAGCTTCCAGAAAAATAGGTTGTGGTTTACTTTGTCAAAGCCTTTCTGAAATCCAAGTACTGTATACTACGTGCACTGCATTTCATTGGTCCACTAATTTAGTCAGTTTTGTCAAAAAATGAAATAACATTTATATATGATCTGTTTTTGGATCCTTTATTAGTCCTACTAAGTCATTCATATCTATACTGAATAACAAGGGTTCAAATATGCATCCTTCCCTTCCCCCTTGGTAAGCATAGATCCTGCTTCTCATGGCTCCATTGAGCCCAAATCTCCCTCTCAAACAAGGGCTTAGATCAGGGCCAACAGTCTGAGCTCCATTTTGAGGGCAAAACATTTTCTCCATCATAGTTCTCTGTTTATTGAGTCAAATGCTGCACTAACATCTAGAAAGCCTGCAAACCTTGTTTTATCTTAATGATATAGATTAGATATTTCAAGACAAATTTGTTACCAATATTCGATTATTAATTTATGCCTTATTTCTTATAAAATCTATATAGGTTTTAATTCTACCTAAAACATTCTTGTTCTTCTGCAAGGAATACATTTTTCTCAAGTTTAACTAAGAGGATCATGGCATAAATTTTAGCCACAATATCTGCTAGTCTATTTGGTCTATAACTGCTAGAGTGCTTTATATTCCACATTTTAGATAGGTAAAATGCTACTATTGCCAACTTCAATCCGACTGGATAGGGCAGGCATCATTTATGTGTGAAAATGAAGATGCCAATAGAGGCCCCAAGAACCAGGGATATTTTTTGATCAGTTAAATAGTTGGTAGAATGTCTTCTCCAGGGAATGTATTGCTTGCATTTCAGGCCTTTTATGATTAATCTCAACATGAACACAATGGGGTAAAATATTGAGAATATGGAGAAAAGCAGCTCTTGAATTCTATGGAGAAGACATGATTGCAACTATTGCTCACCCACCACCACCCACCCCTCACTTTTCCAGAAGGAGAAAAACACACACAAACCTGTGGGACTTTGTATGTGCCTCCTAATGTTGACATCTGGATGGAGATGGCCCTGTGAGCTGCATCAAGAAGAGCCAGGAGGTTCTCCTTCCTTCCACAGCCGTAGTTGGGGACATTGGCTTCTCCAGTGGAGAGAATGTCCAGCAAGGCATCTGAAGTGCGGAAAGGGCTCAAATAGTTGTTATGGATGTTGTAGCCAAGTGTGAGATTGTGCAAGAGTTGGGAATTCTTGTTGGCCAATTGAATGGCGAAAATGAATCGTAAGCCATAATGAAAACCATAAACGTTCCTGTTGTTAAAACATGTTAGTATAATCAAAAGCAACAATAAATACTGTTTTTAATATATAATCCTCCACAAGCCTACCGAGCCTTAAGCCAACATTGATCCAAAACCAATGATAAGTTACACAGATATGAAAATGGGCTGAGATACAGCAACTACAACTGATTCCACCACTACTTTAAATTCATTATTCAAGTGGTAAATTAAGGATTGAACTGAGAGAGGAAAATAATCTGAAGACAAAAGAGAGAAGCCATGGAAATCAAAATCGTTCAGAAAATTAGACATATTCTCCAATATAGGAATAAATTAAAAATAAAAAACAGAAAAGGAGAATGTTAGCATGGAGGGACTGCAACTCCATTAATCTGAATGACTTACAAATCATGGAAAACAAACTGAAGAGAAGGAGCCACATTGAAAAGCAACTTTACATGCAATATTTCATTTCCAGTGGTGACTACACCAATGAGGTGGTCTCCTGGGCTGTAAAAGCTCTGTGGTTGTTTTCCATCCTGGTTCTCCAAACTCAGTGGGCATTTCATTCTCAGCTTCCCAGAGACTGGATGGGAGAAAAGCAGCATCAGAAGCAGAAGCAGGAGGTCCATCATTCATGGCGTGAATCAATGAATCCCTTTCCTGTTTTTAAAGAAGATTTAGAAGAATCAAATGAGTCTCACAAGGTGGAACATCCAGTTGCTTTCCTGATTCAAACACAGAGAAACACTCAGCTTCACCTGGAAAGGAGACAGACGTACGTTCAAGAGCACAGACTCTGCCTGTCCCTAAACTCCATATTTCTCTGCCCAAAGTCTCCCCTGGAGGATTCAGCCAAACAGCAGAGCTGAAACTTTTACCATAATTCTCCCTCTCAGGAGGGATCCCTGGATAATTCAACTAGTTCTTGCAGTCAGAGATTGTTGGGATATTCTCTGGAGGGAAATGAAAGGGAAATAATCCTCATGTGATTCATAATAACAGGGGCAGAGATGAAATTAAATTGGTCATCTAGAATTGAGAGGTTTGGGAGCTCCATGCTTGAAAGTGGCCCCAGAGGGAATACACGGCACCTGTGGCTGAAGAAAGAAAGAAATCTGATATTTGTTTGCATAGTGATGAAAGACAAACTCGTGGGGGCAGTTAATGCTGGAGCCTTCCACGGATCTAAAATAGCTGCCAGCTGAATTGGAAGCAAAATTTACTTTATTTTGAAAGCTAATGCTCAAGGGCACCATACAAAAGGGCTGATGCAATAGTGCAGCCAGTCTCTAAGAACAAAAACAACTTTACCGAAAAACTAGATGGAAAAAGAGATGGAAAAATCAAGGCTGCTTCTCCCCCATGTGGAGAGGGGAGGGAGGGAAGGGGAGCTCAGGACCCTCATGTTGCAGATGGAAAGCTGATCTTCAAAATCCAACTTCCATCTTCAGAGACCTGGGAATGCAGAAGCTCATGTCCCATGTTCCCCTGCCACCCTTTCCCATGCCCAGGCCAGGCAAGTGGGCTCTTGCAGGGATGCCAGACAGGACTCTGCCCAGCTGAGTGGGGAGCCCCTCTTGGGAGGAGGAAGCTAGGGAGCCTCGTGGTGGGAAGGGGAAGCAGATATGAAAAAACCTCACCAGGTTCCATCTTCTGTATTCTGGAAACGGGGGAGACCATATCCCATGTTGCTTAGCCATCTCTTTCCATGCATGGGGCACCCGGGGGGAAAGCAAAGCCCAGACCCATAGAGGAGGCCCAGGATGGGCAGGAAGGGGGAGGGGATCTGGGGCATTCCTGGGAAGAGACTAACATAGTTTATGGGTCCCAGGATTGAATGTTGGGGGGAAGCAGCCTCCGGGGTTTCTCCAGCCTCGCTTGGGCTCCGTGTCTCTCCAGGAGAGGCTCCTGTGGGGGAGAAGCCATGCAGGGCTGGGTCTTCCAAGGGGGATCCGGGGTTGCCCGGGAGGAAAAGACAGACAGCCTCACCCTGGAGGGGACCCTCTGTGACTCTGAGGAAGATGGGGGTCCCCTGTGGCCCCTCCAGAGTCCCCAGCTGAGGAGACCCTCTTCATTGCAGCCTTTTCTGGGGAAAGGGCTTAAGCCCCCCCTCCCTCTGTAATTCTGGGAGGTTTTGCCCTTTTCTCATCCCCCCCAAAGCTCTGAATTTTGCTCTTTATTTGAACCCCCCCCCCCTTTGGCTTGGCTTCTTCAGCCTCTTCTCCATCAGGCTGAGGGCAGGGAAGCTCCCAGGCAACCAGCTCTTTCCCCTCTTTGACTGGCTACAGGGTTGTCATGACGAAGGGGGCGGGAATAGAAGCAGCCACTAGAGAAAAAGAGAGGTGGGACTTTTGCCTTCCCTGAGAACTGGAGGATTTGGATGCAAAATCTGCTTTCTTTTAGGAAATCCTGCTCAGATGAAGCCCAGAATCAGAAGGAAAGAAGAGACGGAGAAAATGAAGGAACGTTTAAAAGATATATTTAAAAAAAGAAAGAAAAATTAAAACTTTGAGAGAGCAAAAATAGAAAACAGAAACTAAACAAAGATTTTTAAAAAGATCAAAGTCTGTAGGAAAAAGAATTTAGCTTTATAGAGAATGACTCTTGAGAAACATATTGCGATTAAAATCAAAGAATTATAAATGTTGGCCTCAAGCAACTATTTTGGAAATGTGAGGTATATTTGCAGTTTCTTGGCTTGTTCCTGGCTTGTCGCTGAGGCTGCTAATCAACCCAGAGATATAAAACAACAGCTTAAAAGGAGAAAGCCTAACCAGGGATAGCTAAACAAATTAGGATTCATCGCAAAATTGTCTCCGACTTACTCAGCTACATGTGAATTAGCCACGTTTTGGTGCAGGGCTTTAGTTCCTGACAAAAGGGAAGAATGTGGACCAGCATTTTTCAGACTTGGAACTTGAAGATGATCGGAATTTAATTCCCAGAATCTCCTGGCCAGCATGGTGTCCAGTGAATCCTGGGAGATGAAGTCCATCATTGTTAGGTGGGAATTCTGGGGATTGAAGTCCATTCATCTTAAAGTTTGATAAAGTCTGATGCAGGCCAACAACTCTCCACATTTTACCTCCATTTTGGAAAACAACAAACAGACCTGAAGAGACCATCATCCCTCGGCCGGCTTCATAATGCAGAAACTGTCGAGTATTTGCAAGCCATTGGCACATGTGTCATACAGACACTAGTGGAGGCAGAAAGTGCCTCCACCCCTATGTGGAAAGGAGGGGCTTACACTGAGTATAAAACCCCCTCTAACCTTTCCACCAAGCTCTCTTCTTACGTTTGTTCTCAGTGAGAGATGATCTTTGATCAGGGTGGTCACACATGCTGTGTGCCCCCATACTAAAATGAACATTAAGAAAGCCTTTGTAAATAGTTAATGTTTTGTTACATGATTAAATACATTCAAGATGTTTGTTTATGCATCTGCCTTGGATTCTTCTATGCTCCTGGGTGTTTTCTACGATCCCAATTTCCACAGAATGGTAGCAGAGGGAATGGTAGCAGAACTCCACTCCAGGAGCTGCTGAAAAGGCAAGAAGCCCTCCAAAATAACCTGTGAGAGAAGCTCCCCTGTTGTGACCAGAGGCCTTCAACGGAGGAGAACTTCACAGCAGCCCCAGTCTGGATCCAGGATGGAAAACATTGAAGGGGGTTTCCATCCAGCTATACCCTGGCGGCCAGAGGCCACCCAGATGCAGCAAGAGTTCCCAGGGGCCGAGCCAGGCAATGCTGGAGAAGGCTTCTTCAGCACTGGTGAAGAGGGGGCAGAAGGCCAAGAAGAAAGCCTGGACAGGCAAGTGGCTGAGATGTCAGAAGAGGAGTGCCGAGCAGCGCTGGCCCCCCTCCTGAGGACAAGGGCAGCAGCCAGAAAGAGGCCTGAGGAGGCAGCACCAGAGATGCTGGCCATCCCGGTAAGGACTCCCCTGCCCGATCTCTCCAAGATGGCACCTACCACCAGAGAGACTCTCCCCTCACCCAGTTTCCCGCCAAACAAAATGGCCACCAGGCCATTTCCAGAGGCAACTTCCTCCAAGATGGCGGCTCCCCTGGGCGCTTTGCCAGAACCATGAGCCAGGCCAACCCCAGCTCCACAGTCCAGGCCTACAACACCAGCCAGTCAGTTCAGCACTCCAGCGGCCCAGAGGACCACTCCGAACCCACAAGCTCCTTGCCAGGCCACGCCTGCCAAGGCCAACACCAAAGAGGCCTTAGAGGCCCTGGTCGCTGCCCTGGAGATTAGGGAGCAGCCACCCACCAGCCGCCCCGAGGCCCTAGACCCAGCTGCCCACTTAAGAAGGGCCCCAAGTCCAACCTCCCACCCCGGAGGAACCCAGATGGACCTGCAGCCTCCCACCCACCCACCCCTGCACAGGCGCTCACCATTCACTGAATGCTTCACGGAGGCCCAAGCTGAGGCCTCCGCACCTTTCCGGTCCTGCTGGGATGATCCGGAGCTGCAATCCTGCTCCTCTGATGGAGAAGAGGAGATCCAGAGACATTTCCAGGCCTATCCAGCCCATAGACCTCATCTGATGGGCCTCCAGTCTCCAGAAAGGTCTCCAGGCCTTCTTCCCGCTCCTCCAAGGTTTCCCCGCCACACAGCTGATTTTTGGGTCTATGCTGAAGCTTCAGCCAGACCTGACTTCAGAGCTCAGAGAGGGAGATCAGAGCTCCAACAAGAAACGGCTTTGGAGCATGCTCCATTTCCTGCACGTGCCCAGTTGCTTCAAACTACAGAAGGACTATAAGAAGGAGCCAGACCTAAGCAATCGATCCCAGGCTTAGGGATCCCAATGCCATTCACAACAGGCTCTTTTCAGGCATTTGAACAACTTCCCATGCAGTTTAATGGCAATAATTTTGTAACTTTGCCAAATAATTTTGAAAAATTACATTTAAGTGGTCAGAATTTTAAAAAATGGTGTAAAGAGATTCAGATAATTCTCTTAAGAGAAAATACTCTGGACATGATCAAAAGACCACCCACTTTACCTTGGAGCCCCGAAATTGAGTTTCTGCATAAAAGAGCTTACACAAGCTGTTAAGTTTTATAGACACAGCTCTGTATGCCAGACTTTCAGATGGCCTCACAGCTCAGGAAGTTTGGACTGCCCTATATAATTTTTTCTATAGTGACAATATGGCTGCAACCAGCAGATTGTCAAGAATTTTCCACAATTATAAACTCAAACCTGGTGTCAAAATGGGGGAACATTTAGCAACGCTTAAAGCCATGAGGGATGAGCTTATACAGAGGGGGGAGCCTGTTTCTGAATCCACTTTAATTAGTGTGATGTTGAACTCCCTAGACAAATCCTGGAGTCCCTTTATTATTTCTCTAGAAGGGGTTTCTAGAGAACAAAGAAATATAGAATACTTTTCTGGCTGCTTTATTGAGGAAGATTTAAGGCGCAGAGATGAGGAACAACAAGAAATGAAGGAGGCATACCACAGGCCTAGGCCTCAGAGGAGGCGCCAGGAAAGCAATGAAAGGATTAATACCCTTCCCACTTGCTTTGACTGTGGCATACAAGGTCACTTTAAAAGGGAGTGCCCTCGCTCTAGGGCCACCATGGGTGGACCTAAGCACAATAAACATAAAAGAGGCCGTGGAAGAGGGGGAGGCGGTCATAAAGGATACCAATTCTGTAGTGTCACTAGTGACAATCACACCTCCCAGGTAAAGGATGCTGAGGGGCTGTGGCTCCTTGATTCAGGTGCATCAGTGCATATAGCCAACACAAAGCAACGATTTAAGGTTTTACACCCACTCAAGTCCTCAGTAAAAGTTGCCACTGGGGACAAGGCAGAGGTAAATGGGGAAGGCATGATCAATGTGCCTGGTATAGGAGATGTCACAGGGGCACTGTATGTTCCCTCAGTCAAGAACAACCTGTTAAGTATCTTAAAATTGACTGAGGATAAAAATGTAACACTGGTTTTTGAGAAGGGTGGAGGTTATGTTTTCAAAAGTGAGGATGTCGTTGGTGATATTGTAAAAATCAACAATTTGCCTTATTTTTCCCCAAAAGCAAAGGTCAAAAGGCACAAGAAAGCTAACAAGAGGGCTCAGGGAGCTAATGCCCAGATAGAACACAAAACTTCTGTGCCAGCCCCCAGGTTGTCCAAACTCAAGGACCCTGGACCTAAAACCAATGAAGCTTTTAAACCAGCTCCTAGGACATCCAAAGCCATTAAGGCTGAGCCCATTAAAGTCACAACTCCTCAGCCAACCCTGAGGAAGTCTAAGGTGACCATTAATCCAGTGCCTACTGTCATTACTGAACAGACCAAGGCTTGTAATAATAAGATACATAAGGTTGACAAGGTATGCATGGGTAAACCTTTACATTTGGATTGTGCTCATATATTACACCGCAGGCTCGGCCATGCCAGCTTCCCGGTAATTAAGAAAATGCAAAATTTTTCTGATGGGCTTAAGATTAAGAATTGCAATACCAGAGACGACTTCCGGCTCCAGATGGCAGCAGACGTTGTTTGGGTTCTTTGCCCCAGTGTCTGAATCCCCCCCCCGCTTGGAGGCCCCTCGGGGCCGGGTGCCCTGGTTTGGGGGTATCCGCCGTTAAGGGCGGCTCACCAGGGGTCCCCTGCCTCAACTCCAGGGGCTGGGCGGCCAATGCTGGCACGCCCGAGGCTCCAGCGAGTGTGGGCAGCACGCAGCGGCCATTCCAAGGCCGTTACGTGCCTATGTGCCTGTAGGACCCGGTGTATATCGAAATTAAGGCAGCAGGTAAAGAGGCGATCGGAAGAGGAAGAGATGCAGGCCGGAGAATAACCAGAAAAGGAGAGACTTTGACTGGCGAAGCAACGAGGCGTCCTGCGGGTGAGGGGGGGGCTGAAGTTTCTCCCCCCCCCTTGTAGCTGGGAAGGGCGCCGTAGTTGAGAAGAAAGAGCAAGAAAAAATAAGGAGACCTCTTACTTTACTGATTTTCTGTGGAGAATGGTGGAGGCAGAATTTGGGAAGGGAGGCTGGAGCCCTCTGTCCTTCTGGAGAAACATGGCTGGAGCTTGATTTCCTGCTTCTTTGTATATAATTGATGACATCACCCACCTCTGGTTTCCTGTTTGACCTACTCTACAAGCCAGACTCGTTGCTCCTGTGAGCGCCCTCTGGTGGATCGTGAGGAAATAGAGCTGATTTTTAAGAGAACCTTCTCTTTCTGGATGCTTGTGCCTACCTGAGGACCTCTCATTCTTTATTACTGTAAGATGGCTAAAGGACAAAGACCAGCCGCAGCTGACATTGAAAACATTTTGCAGAAATTGGCAAAATTGGATGAGAAACTTGATAAACTTGATATCTTGCAAAAAGGGCAATTGGAAATAAAATCTGAAATGGTAGTTATGAAAAAAGATTTAAGTGCTGTTCAACAGGTGGTTGAGGACAACAAGAAAAAGGTGGGAGGTTTGGAGGGGGAGGTGCGGGCAATCCAGAAGAGGGAAGAAATGAGAGGAAATGTAATTTTAACTTCGCAGCTGGATAGAATGTCTTACTTTCTCAGGTTTCAAGAAGAAATTATTATTTTTTATCAAGTAAATTGTACCTTAAGGGAATAGGCTTCAGGTGGTTGATGCCGGAAGGTTTGATGATTTTCTGGGAGGGCAGTAGGAAGAAAATTAATAGTGTGATGGAGGCTCAGGCCTATCTGGAGCAACATAAGACCCTCCTAGAGGGTGAAGATACAGGAACCGAGGAAGGGGAGGTACTAGATGATCAAGGAGCAGGGGCGGGCAAGGCCGTGGCGGTCCGGGAGGAGGGGGGTGCTAGGGCCAGAACCTTGAGATCTAGAACCAAGAAATGATGAAGTGAGAGGAATATATTATTTTGTGCCTTTTATGATATCTCTTATTTTTGTAAACTTTAATATTACTCTGGATATTGAACTGATATTTTTATATAAATCCGGTTGCTAAATTTGTAATTTTAATAAGGGAAGATCTGCTGTATGTGAAAAAAAGTAATTATATATTATCTTTGTAAAAGGATAATGAAAATTCTACAAATTGTAAGCGATAATATTGTTTATTTTTAACCAATAAAAACTTTTATAATATAAAAAAAAAAGAATTGCAATACCTATTTGGAATGTGCCATCTGTAAGGCAGCAAAATCTAAAACTGCTGCTATACCTAAGGTCTCTTCCCGTCGTGCAAGGTACCCTTATCAGCTGGTACACATGGATTTGGTTGGTCCTTTTAGACCCTCCCTTGGCAGGGGGCATTATTTTTTAACGGTAGTAGATGATTACTCTCGTTATGGCCATGTATTTATTTTAAAGGACAAAACTGAAGTCTTTACCAACTTCAAATATCTTTACAACCAGATCCAAACGCAACACAAGGTGTCCATCGCTCAGGTGCAGAGCGATAGGCAGACTGAGTTTACATCCAAGACTTTTGAAAAGTGGATGAAGGAGAGAGGTATCCTCCATTTTAAATCATCTCCTAGAACTCCTTCGGAAAATGGTATTTCTGAAAGGAGAAACGGCGTGCTGCAGAATGTCATGAACTGCCTACTTGCAGATGCTGACATGAGCCAAGTCTTTTGGGCAGAAGCGGTCAAAATGGCTAATTATCTAGTCAACAGGACGTGGAGTAGTGCCATTGACCAAACCCCATACTTCCTGGTCCATGGAAGGAAACCTAGCCTCTCACACCTGAGAATTTTTGGTTCCTATGCCTGGGTCCATATTCCCAAGCACCTCAGAAGAAAGGGGGGCAAGGCATCGAGGAGGCTCAGATTTATAGGTTATGCAACCGGCAGCAAGGCCTCTAGGTTCATAGACAAAAATAACCTTGTCATTGTCTCTAGATCAGCTTCCTTTGAGGAGGGGTCAAATTGGTCAAAAATTCATTCCAACGAACCCGGTTATTCCCCCATTAGAAGCGACACTGAACAACCAGCACCACCTGAAGAGGATGAACCAACGAACTCCAAACAACAGACCAGCGAAGATCCAGATGGTGATGAATCCCTACCTGACTCTGACGATTCAGATAAGGAATCCCTGGGTGACTTCACACCTCCTGCCTCACCTAAGCGACCATATCTTCGCAGCGCCTGGGACAGAGGCCTGCCCCATTTTGATTGGAAAGATACCTCCGGCAGCTCCAATTCTGACACCGACGCTCCGGATGACAATGGTGAGGGTGAGTGGCAATTTCCCAGACAGTCAAAACGCTCCAATAAAGGGGTGCCACCCAAAAGGTTGGACATTGGCTGTGTTGCCTCGGTCAACAGCGTTACCACGGCCCCCAAAGCGTACACAGATGTCCTCCAGCTTCCCGAGGAAGAACAGCGCAGGTGGAGGGTGGCAATGGAGCGGGAAATGGACAGTCTCAAAAAATTGAAAGTCTTCATCCCCATGGAAGTCCCCAAAGAGAGGAAAGCAATTGGCACCCGTTGGGTCTACAAGGTCAAGCCAATGCCCAACAACAAACTCCTCTATAAGGCCCGGCTGGTAGCACAAGGCTACGCACAGCGCTACTTGCAGGACTTTGATGAAACATACTCCCCCACTGTGAGAGCGGAAAGTGTGAGGGCTGCTTTGGTCACCGCAGCAGCACATGGGGAACACATTTTTCAATTCGATGTGCAAACTGCTTACTTACATGCACATCTGAAACAAGAAATTTACGTCAGAGGTGCCCCCGGATTCCAGCAGCAGGAAGGCCACACCTGGCTTCTGCAGAAAAGTTTGTATGGCCTAAAACAATCAGGCAGACTGTGGTACAAATGCCTGACCAAAACTCTCAAATCACTGGGTACCCATCCATCTCCAGCTGATAAATGTACCTTCACAAGGGACACCAAAGGGGGGCTGGAGAAAGTCCTAGTGTATGTCGATGACCTTTTATATATAGGGCCTGACAAGGGGGGATGTACTATATTTGCCAGGACCCTACAAAAAAAGTTCACTCTAAAATCTTTAGGATATGTGGACAAGTACCTAGGCGTACAAATCATCACTACACCAAAAGGTTTTGCTCTCTCCCAAAAGGAGAAGATAGAGGAACTCTTGGTGAAATGTAAAATGGAAGATAGCAAGCCAACGGCTATCCCAATGCAGACTGACTATTATGGATTGGCACACAAGGATAGCCCAGAGTTCCAAAATAATACTCTATTTAGATCAGTGGTCGGCTCATTACTATATATAAGTAACTGGAGCCGTCCAGACATTGCCCTGGCCGTAAACCTGCTAGCCAGACAAGTGGAACATCCTACCCAGTTCCACTGGTTGGCCATTAAAAAGCTATTAAGGTATCTCAAGACCACAGCAGATTACGTGCTTCGCTTGGAACCTGAGAATAGAGACAAGGCCCAATTAAAATGCTTCGCGGATGCGGACTGGGCCGGAGATATCAAGACACGTAGGAGTACTTCAGGCTTCTTGGTGCTATTAAATGGAGCACCCATCCATTGGCATGTGGGGCAACAGAAATTTGTTTCGTGCTCCACCGCTGAGGCCGAATATGCATGCCTGTCAGAGGCAGGAAACGATCTGATATGGTTTGATGCCTTAATTTCTAGCATCTGGACACCACCGATTTTGCCCATCCAAATTATAGAAGACAATACCGGGGCCATAGGCATTGCCAAAGCCTATGCGGTGGGAAAGAGGTCCAGACATATTGATATCCGCTATCAAAATGTTAGGCAACTAGTAGAGATGGGGTTTATATCTTTATTACATTGTCAGACCAAATATCAAACGGCTGATATTTTCACAAAACCTCTACCAGTGGATAGGCACAAAGATCTGTGTAAAAAGTTATGGCTCACATGGTAAAACCTGTTGTGCATTGCATTTGTATGTTTGCATGCCATTGGCTCGCAAGGCGGGGAACTGTCAAGTATTTGCAAGCCATTGGCACATGTGTCATTCAGACACTAGTGGAGGCAGAAAGTGTCTCCACCCCTTTGTGGAAAGGAGGGGCTTACACTGAGTATAAAACCCCCTCTAACCTTTCCACCAAGCTCTCTTCTTACGCTTGTTCTCAGTGAGAGATGATCTTTGATCAGGGTGGTCACACGCGCTGTGTGCCCCCTATACTATAATGCACATTAAGAAAGCCTATGTAAATAGTTAATGTTTTGTTACATGATTAAATACATTCAAGATGT
>WNWU01012174.1:0-14155 GCA_012654045.1 Ptyas mucosa
ACTGGAAGTCGAGAAACAGCTGTTCCCAGCCTTTGAAGGGCCTTGGGAGGGGAATTTTCACCCAGAATGAAAATGGCCTCTCCCCCCCCCCCCCCCCCGAGGCCCTCCATAGGCCGGAAACAGCCAATTTCCCGACTTCCAGTGGGACTAGAAGACCCGAAAATCAGCTGGCCGGTGCACACATGTGTGCTGTAACTGAGCTAGGGCAATGCTCACGTGCCCACAGATATGGCTCCGTGTGCCACCTGTGTCACACATGCCATAGGTGCGTCATCGCAGGCATAGGTTCTCCTGCTTGGGCAGGGGGTTGGACTAGTAGACTGTTATAACTCTGTATTCTGTTAAGTCCACAATGTCTTCTCTTAAGGATTTGTTTTGTTGAACTTCTGTGAACAAGATTGGGAGTTGCTTCCTTATATCTCTATTCTTTTTTTTTCTATTTCTACTTAATTTCACACTTATCATTTTGGTTCACTTTTTTCTTTTTCCCCCAATTTCACTTTATATTACTTTATGGTTCTTTTTTATTTGTGAGAAAATGTTCAACAAGAAGTATTATAAAACAAATGGTAATATACTGTAAATTCATAAAAACAGAATGATAACACAGATTGAAGAAATGACACATATCTATAATAAAACACATGTAATTCACCAAAGAACAACCAATAGGGATACAATGCTCCCCCCTCCAACCAAAGGCTTGAGAAAACTGCCAGGTTTTCAAAGATTTATGCAACAGAAACAGTATAAGAGCCGTGATGTCACAGTGGTTAGAATGCAGTAATTGGGCAGTTCGAATCTCACCAGGATCAAGCTTAACTCAGCCTTCCATCCTTCCGAGGTGTGTAAAATGAGGACACAGATTGTTGGGGGCAATATGTTGACTCTGTAAATCACTTAGAGAGGGCTGTAAAAGCACTATGAAGCAGTATATAAGTCTAAGTGCTATTGCTATTGGGATAAGTCCCAATAGCTGGCCTCATTTTACCAAAGAAACCATGGGGACACTCTACTTGATCATTTTGGATAGGCAGAAATTTACAGATGGGAAGTCCCTCAAATACTAAATATCTTTGAGGGATTTATTGGTAGAAGCAGCACATTAAATTGCAGTTAGAAGCCATCTGGAAACCAACTAAGTTTGTGAAGCAACGATGATCCATAAGCATAATGTGGCATTGCCCTGGATATGGCCTGCCCTGATTTATTCTAAACCAGTTCCAATTATTGAGTGTTTTTCATTGAATATTCAATACAGGTAGTTCTCATTTAGTGACCACAACTGGAAGCAGCAACTTGATCCTCAAGAGAAGTGGTTGTCAACTAAAACCGCAATTTTGTTCACAGATGATTTCAGTTTCCCTTTGCTTTACAAATGTTTAAATCAGTGGTGGGATTAAATTTTTTTACTACCAGTTCTGTGGGTGTGGCTTGGTGGGCATGGCAGGGGAAGAATACTGTAAAATCTCAATTCCCACCCCACTCCAGGTGAAGATTACTGCAAAATCCCCATTTCCTCCCAATCAGCTGGGACTCAGGAGGCAGAGAATATATGGGGGTGGGGCCAGTCAGAGGTGGTATTTACTGGTTCTCTGGACTACTCAAAATTCCCACTACTGGTTCTCCAGAACCAGTCAGAACCTGCTGAATACCACCTCTGGTTTAAATGTGAGGATTGGTCAAAAAAATACCTTTTCATCACTATCATAACTGTGAACATTCACTAAACAGGGCAGTGGTTAAAGGAGGATCACCTATATATTATTCATTAAAACATTAGCTTAAAATTATATTTATTTTTTCTTGCCTTTTGGTAACTGCGTCTTATTGTTTAGATCTGGCCTTAGTAGAATGACAAAGCACTTGGGGAAAAAGATATAACCTAGTAGTCCTGCACTAGATGACAATATGGAAAAGATCTCCACAGCCACCAAGTATTTCCCCTTGGTGCTCAGATAGGTAAGAAAAAAGGACAACCAGACACTGCAAAAACACAACAGGCTAAAGCAGATGAACTTGGTCTCATTAAAACTGTCTGGTAAATGCCAGGCTAGGAAAGCCATACTGAAACCAACAATGGCAAGGAAAAGCAGGTATAGCAAGACACAGTAAAACATGACAGTAGAACCTTCATTACACCCTAGAATGATTTTATCTGCCACTAAATTCATATCAGCTTCTGGGAATGGGGGTGAAGCTATAAGCCATACAGTGCAAACAATGACTTGAACAAGGGAACAAGAAACAACAATGAAATTATCTAATGATTTTCCCAGCCATCGCCTCATCTTCGATCCTGGCACTGAAGCCATGAAAGCTAAAATCACAATGATGGTTTTGGCCAACACACAAGAAATGGCTACTGAGAAGATGATCCCAAAAGCAGTTTGTCGGAAAAGGCAGGTCATCTTTTCAGGTTTTCCAATGAATAACAAACTGCAAAGGAATGAGAGCACAAGGGAGATGAGGAGAAGGTAGGTGATGTTCCAGTTGTTGGCTTTGACTATGGGAGTGTCCTGGTATTTGATGAAGATTCCAAGCACCACAGTGGCAATGCAAGCAAAGACAATTGTGGTAATGACCATACTGGTCCCTAATGGGTCTTTATAAGACAGGAAAGCTATCTGTTTTGAAAGGCATGAGTCATGGTTCATACATGAGTCATACTGTCCAAACAACATGGGGCATGGTATACAATCAGCCATGTCTGCAAAAATGAATGAATGAATGAGTAAATGAATTGCTATTAGGACAATATAGAATATTCTGCAATAATCAAAACATGAGTAATTCTGAAAGAAGAGGTTTAGCCCAGTGGGCCTCCTTAATGCTTCAATGGGAGACTGCCTGAGAGTTAAAAATCTTTTGGGCAGACTGAAATCACTTCTGTAATATGGTCAGTGAACACGCACAGAATTGAACCCAACTCAAACTAACGTTTATTTTTATCCGTCTTTGATTAATTCGCTGAATATTGGAACTGATTGAAAATTGGACCAATATTATTTGCCATAATTCAATTTAAAAGTCAGCAAATTAAATTATAGTTGTTAGGGTTTTTTTCAATCAGAGATATGGCAGAAGTAGATTTATGTGATTGGATGTGTATGTGATTGCAATGTATATGTGACTGGAAAGAGCCAATATCCAAGAAAAGAATTTAATTGGATGTATCAATTCAGCAAGTATTTAATAAGGTAGAGCCTTATCCTCAGAACGAATGATTGCACATGCTATCTTCTGTTGATTTTACCAACATTCTCTGGACCTCTAGCTGTTTTACAGCTGATATTAAAATGTTTCTTCTTCCTCAGATTCATGGGAGGTTATTTAGGAAATAGGTGCAAAGTTTTGCTTTATTTCATTCATACATACAGTATGTTAATAGAACCCTTCTTTCTGAATACTCTTCTACCCTCATGTGCATGGACTGGTTAGTTCTTTAAATATAATTTGCTTTACCTTTATGATTTGTAATCCTATTTTCTGGACATGGAAGGCATTTGTAGCAACAATATGGCTTTCCTTCTATTTTGGCCCTACTTGAACCTGAATGGCAATTTTCATTACATATAGAACGTGGTCTTCCCTGAATGAAACCAATGAAGAATTGGTTTGGTGTTATTGACATGCTATGACTGCAATGATCTTTGCAAATAGGATACTCATGCCAGGGAGGAATTCCTCCTACAGAAACACAAACATATACAAAACAACTGGTTTGCTGCTGTATATATTTTGCTTGTATACGTAAGAAGTCAGGAGCCAGAGCAATTCAATACAGGTTTATTGCATACTAACACTCTATCCAATAATCTGAACTACTAACAGTTAAAACAAATTGGTGGTAGATAAGTATCAACAGACCTCAAGGTGGGCTGGATTTAGATCTCTTATGAGTATGTGCTTAACCCCTCCTTTGGACTCAACTCCTACATCTTGAATGCATCAGAAGTCCCTAGGCACAAAAGGGACTTCACTAAGACACAATGTCATACCCTCCCTCAGCCATCCTAGTAGATCAATATAGGAAGACTCCCTCCTTCCAGCAATATCCTTGTAACCCTGGACACGTGAGTTTCTCTAGTGTCTGTGTTATAGACACATTAACCCTACCATTATTAGAATATTCAGGACTCACAGGACAGATTCCTACTTACCTGGGTTTTTTTTCAAATATTAAATCTGCTGTAAGCATCAGCAGTTTATTTTTCTTAAGCCAGGATTACTTCAAATTTGTTGAATGATCACTTCTTGCTTGTTTTGGGGATTCAAACGTATAAAGTAAATTCAAGGTCCCCCTAATTTACCACATTAAAGACCTCCCTCCCTCCCTCCTTTCTTTCTTTCTTTCTTTCTTTCTTTCTTTCTTTCTTTCTTTCTTTCTTTCTTTCTTTCGCTACCCAACTCCAAACTTCTCAGGGATGTTTATAAGAATTAAAAATACATAATTTAAAGAAGCAAGACCACCCAAACAAAACCACCTAAATAGCACTGAAAAACAGGGAACAGAGTCAACTATTAAAATTCCAGAGGACTTAAAGTATGGGAGCTATACTTATCTTGCTTTTTAAATATTCAAAATGGGGACTGAACTCTCTGCAAATCTACACAAATATATACCTGGTTAAATCTTTTGGGCCATATAATGAAATCTTCCTGAATGCTGAGTGATTTGGAAGTGAAAGAATTTGTCTCTACCCATCCAACTTTGACTTTTGTAAATGTATTATTTGAGTATATGACCTAGTTGAAAATATCAAATCCAGAAATTATATGTCCATTGTCATCAAAGGAAATATTTTCTTCAGCACTGTTTTTAAAGAAAGTACCTCTCAGAAACTTGTGAAGCTAAATTGGGGAGAAGGTGGAGACAAAATGATGCCATGAGACAACATTCAGAATAGTCCCAATGCAGTTGAAACACCTGGGTAATGATCTAAGCAGAATTCCCCAAGTGGTCAAAATGGACCCCCTCCCCCAAGCATTGATTGGATTAGGTATTGCTATTGTTGCTGTTCATATTTGACTGACTGATTGATCAGTGCCATCAAGTCATTTTTACTCCTAGCAATCTCATAGGTTTTCTCCCTAATAATCTATCTATATTAGATAAATATTTATTAAATTATTTTATATAATAAATGTTTGTGGATTGATGAAAATTCTAAAGCTTCATGAAGTTGAACTTTTCAGAATGAAATAAAGTATTTTGGGTCCTCCAATCTGCAGAGACCACATATTAAACATGCTTGAGGTGGATTTGCATAAACAGGAGGAGGAGGAGAGGGAGGAGGGAGGAGAAGGAGGAAGAGGAGGAGGAGGAGAGGGACAGGGAGAAGGAGAAGACAGCACTTGGTCTATTCAGGCAGCATGGTGACACCAACTGAGAAGCTGGGATAATACATTTGAGAAAGTAAATGCCTTTATTGTAGCAAAATATGCCATTTTGGAAGACATGTTTGGCATTTTGCATATTTCATCTATTGGCATTCCAAATGGAGAGAAAAGGAGTAGGGAGGGAGGGAGGGAGAGAGAGAGAGAGAGAGACAGAGAAGAGAAATTTTAAATTCTCAAATTGACATAAGCCTATGCTGATGAACCTCTTCATAAAGATCAGATAGAGCAACTAATAAGTGATAAGTTATCATGGTTAGTTTGGTTTCAACATAAATAGAAATGCAGGCAGTTCATCAACAACTTTATATATCAATTTTGAGTGTGTAATCTATAAAATGTATAGATCATTAGCTCAATTAGAAATAAGAGAGTCACCCCATCATTTAAATGCAGGTTGGCATACTGAACTTGGAAATTCCATTTAGGAGACAAATTGGCAGAAATTATCTAAGATTTAATGTGAGAACAAGAAGTGGAAAATTATATATTGTTAGAACTTGATTCCAGACAGATTAGGGCATAATTATTAAAAAAATATTTCTTCTCAATCTTGAAGAAAGTGTCAAAAAAGGTGGGTTTTGTTTTTTACATTTGTGGTGATCATGAGGTAAAGTTATACCTGTTAGATCATCGCAGGGAAAGGAGATGTGACTCAGCTGCAGTCCGTTCAGCACTTTATTTAAGTAGAAAAGAACTGCCGGCTGTGCTGCTGAAGCCGCCTTTTATGCGGCTCCGGCAAGCCAGCTGGCCAATGACAGTTATTCAAAACTCCCGCCAGTGGAATCAGCCAATCCCCCGGCGGATGTCCTTATAAGGACATAACAATACCTTTTTGATAAAAAATGGGGATAAGTACCATGAATAAAGAAAGAATTGAATGTTCCCCCAAGTTAAGTTTACCAAATTTATTTGCAGGACCAAATCTCAGGTTTATAAATAAGGAACTTGTTATCTCTTTAATATCAGCAGCTAAAATGAAATTGGAAAACTCAATATAACATAACAGTTGAAATGTGGATTAACAAGCTTCTTTAATTGCCACATTAAAAAAAAAGTAATGGATAATGTTAAAATAAGAAGATATCTGAGTCAGTAATCACAATTTCAATATATTTTAATTGATTTTATGGTTTACCTCAATAGCAATAGAGTATAATATGTGGACAATACTTCACCTGTATGGTTAATCAGTACATGTACAACATGTATTTATTTACTTTTTAGTAGTATTTTGGTATTCCTATTTTTCTCTATGTAACTTGAATTGATATTGATTAAGAACTTGATAATGTTTATCAATTGGAATTCAATAAAAACGATGAAGAGAGAGAGGGTGGGGGTGGGGGAGAAGGTGGTTTCCTTTCATAACTGCCTTAAATATCCTTCCTGGCATTTCTGGAGATAATGAACTACATTACTATGGTCACTTGGTTTAATATCTCTTCTCAACAAAGTAAAACCATTCTACATTTGTACACATGATACCTGCCATGGCTGTTCATGTAGTCCTTCTTGTCTTATCTCCTTCATCTTTGCTCTCTGTTTTGAGGTGGATGAAGTTTTTGCATGCAAAGCATATGCCATAATGTAAATTGCATTGTAGACACTATAACTGAGGCCAGTCATGCTGGTGTCAAATAGGGTCACAGGTAGAGTCTCCAGTTTTTCCTCCCCAGTGCAGATTTAATTTATTTTAATTAGTTCAATTTATATGCCACCTTTATCGGGAGACTCAGGGAGGCTAGACTCAGATCTCCTCATCTTGCTCTTCTACAGTGGAATTTGAGAAGTCGCACTTAAAAGCATCTTTCCAGAAGATTCTGATAAAAATACAATGTTTCTTTTTCTCTTTCGTAGGCTTCATATGCTTTTCTATCTTTAACAGGGAAGTTTAAAAAAAGGGTGTGGCTCACTGACAAAGTCAAAAAAAGACAGAAATGGTCCATCTGAGTCTCCCAGAGTGCAACAGAGAATTGCAGGAAAACAACCCAGCACTTGTGAATTGAAATTTCACAGAACCAGGGCGGCAGAACATCATAGTTTACGTAGGTAGAAACCTGGCTAGATAGAAAAGCATATGAAGCCTACAAAAGAGAAAAAGAAACAGATACACACACACACACACACACACACACACACACACACACTTACATATGGTATCTACCCTGAAAAGGTGTACTATAACAATTATTCAGGCTCTAGCAAGACATCATCTTGGAATGTGAAAAATGTAGTCCATCAGAAATGAGGCTCTGGGATGGGAATTGAGCCTGTCATGGTGGATTTACAATTCCTCAAAGAGCAGATGAGCATTTTCTGAGTGCTCCTTCTGCTATCTCTTTTTCTCAAGATCCTGTAGCAATCAGGAGCATTTTTGAGACCATCCAAGTATCAAAATAACTTTTGGGAGTTTTTCTCTTCTCTTCTCTTCTCTTCTCTTCTCTTCTCTTCTCTTCTCTTCTCTTCTCTTCTCTTCTCTCTTCTTCATTTTTATTTCTAATTGTTTGATTGGTTTTCAGTATAGAGCCTGGGACTCACATCATTACAAGAGAGAAGGGCTAACCACAAGTCTTTTTCAGTTTTTGAAAATATGGACAATTTATCACTATGGTACACAGCTGCCCCAGAGTTTAGCCAGTCTAATTAATCCTGGAATCAATTTCCTTATCCCAAAATTTATAGCTCAAGATAATACTTCCCAAGTATTTGAAGCTCTTACATTTGTCATAAAGAAACTAAAGTATGTTTGCTGAGTACTCATTTGAAAGAGGGAAGTAAAGATGAAGTGATGGTATTAGTCAATGAGTTAAGATGTATTTAGGCTTTCCAAAAAGAGCAAGAATCTAATCTAATCTAATCTAATCTAATCTAATCTAATCTAATCTAATCTAATCTAATCTAATCTAAATCTTCTATCATCATTTAGTTAACTCTCTATCTCAACTAGCTACATGGAACATGGTTAATGTACTAGTTTGACAATTCAAGATCAGATTGCTACTCCTTGTTCACATGGGCTCTCATCACTTTCTCCAGCTCCTTGTGACACAATAGTTTGAAAGCAGGTGACTGTGAATAGAGAGATGAGTACCATTTCAGTGGGCAATGTATTGAGGACATTAAACGAGCCTCCAAATGAGTGTCCTCCAGACAATGGAGGACAATATCACTGACCAAAATTGGCAGTATTTGAAGAATGATGTCATGACATACCTAATGACAATACGATAGCACAGGAACTGTCCCTAACCTCCAAGTACTTATTTTCATAGGACTAAAGGATTGTTGTGTCTTCTTTGAAATAAAGGTGTGTGTGTGTTTGTGTGTGTGTAGGAGAGAGACACAGATAGAAAGATGTGAGGTAGGCATACTATTCATACATCAACTATTGAGTTAAAAATTACATGAATAACTGCATGTCCTTAATAAGATGTCATTATCCATATAGGATTAGGGATAAAAAGAGGAGAAGAAATAAGGATACAAAAATACAGAATTGCTAAACAATCTCATGTTTTTAATTTATATAGCAGAACTACTTCAGGAGCTACATAGATATTGTCTAATTACACTGGTTGCAATTCAACTTGCTGGATTTCACCCTTCAAGTAAGCATGGCACAGAACAGGGTAACTATGGATCAGGTATGTGTTTGAAAGATCTTCCAGGAGAGAGATTAGTCAAAAACTGAGTTAGTGCACACTAGAATAGGCCACGGATCGAGTTTAAAAAACGGAGGTTCCAGAAACACATAGATCTGTCACTCTAGAGAATAAATCTCAGGTTGGTGCAGATTTTCTGACAAGGTGTAGATTAAATCTTTGTAATGTGTAGAATGAAAAATGGACTAAATACGGTCACTTTAATAGGTCATAGCAACTGACTAGCAACCAATACCTTTTAGCATAATATGCTAAAAGCAACCAATTAGGATTCATTCAAGGGATATGGTATTAAAATCAGTTTCATTTTTTCATTAGTTGCTCCTTCTTATTCAGATTAGGTCTCAGAACAATGATATAGCATTTGGGAGAAAATATGCAGAGCAGTAATCCAGCAGCTGAAGCCAAAATGGAGAAGATCTCCACAGCCACCATGTATTTTCCCTTGGTGCTCAAATAGGTGGGAACAAATGACACCCAGACACTGCAGAAGACCAACATGCTAAAGGTGATAAATTTGGCTTCATTAAAGGTGTCAGGCAAATTCCTGGATAGGAAGGCCACAGTGAAACTGACAGCAGTCAAGAACCCCAGAAAACCAAGCACTGTGTAAAACATAGTGGTTGAACCTTCATTGCATTGTAAAACAATTTCTTCAGCCATGGAGTGCATGTCAGAATCTGGGAAGGGAGGAGAAATTGTGAGCCACACCACACAAATGCAGAATTGTGTCAAGGAGCAAGATAGGACAATAGAGATAGCCAGCCTATTCCCCACCCATTTTCTCATTTTGGATCCGGGCTTGGTGGCCATGAAAGCAAGGACCACTATGATTGTTTTCCCTAATATACAAGAAAGAGCTATAGAGAAGATGATGCCAAAAGCAGTTTGTCTCAAGAGACATTTCACTTGGTCAGGTTTCCCAATGAAGAGCAAAGTGCAAAGGAAAGAGAGCAGGAGAGCAGCAAGAAGACTATAAGTGAGGTTCCTATTATTGGCTTTAACAATAGGTGTGTCCTGATGTTTAATGAATATTCTGAGCACCACAGCTGAGATAACAGAAAAGGAGACTGCAATCACTGCCAAAGAAATCCCCAAAGGTTCTTGATAAATTAAGTAGATTATACGTTTTGGAAGGCAGTTATCCCTATTCTTGTTTGGATATTGATCCTCTGGACAAGGGAAACAGTCATCCAAGTCTGAAAAAGTAACCATTCATAGAAACATTATCTCATCATTTCATTTTCAGTATATTCAGTATATTCCAATTTTACACCAATCTGTAGACTTAATGAGCTCTCAGTATGAATACTGGAATGACCTTTATATGGTGCTGCCCTTGAAGACCATTTCAAAAGCAAAGTGGTTTGCATTGCAGGGGACATGCACTTAACTCACCTATTTCTATTACTCTGAGCTATACCAGCTCCTAGCTGCTTACTCCATGCAATTCAATTTTATGATTATCACCATTAAATCCCTGGATGTTACTGTGTGAAATTATAGGTGAGATCACCTTTCTTCAAGAAGGAATAATTCAAATCTGAGAAATCTACTGATACTTCAAGTTAGAAGAAATTGGTTTTATCACTGAGTAGCTCAGTGAAGTATGAAAATAATTCAAATGTTTCATTGCTTCACATCAGCATGATGTGAAGCTCAGGTTTTTCAATCATCATAACATTTATTAAAAATATAATTTATATTTTTTATATGATTGATACATTGAATATAATTTTTTGCTTACCAAATTGGTCAGCTATCTTCCCTTCTGGACATACTTTACAGTCATAGCAGCAGGATAATTTTCCTTCCACTTTCATCTTGTTATGGCCAAGAGGACATTCCTTGTTACAGATGGAAAGAGGTAATGCCTGCTCATAAATAAAATCAGAATTCACAGAAAGAATTTATTTTTGGTGGATTGTTCTTTTCATCAATTATCCATATGAAAATTCTAAGGATCAGTTTTGGGCAATGTACCAGATGCTGATGTGGGAAAACCTTTAACTTGAGATCCCTCTGAGTATGCTCTCCTTGAGGTCCCCCCCTTTTTTTGTTGGTGTCAAGTCAAATCAAACATCTATAATGTGGTCTTTGAATAGGTGTTGATTGAAAAAGGAGTACTATAAAATGGATAGTTTAACACAGCAAAATTATTGGCCATGAAAAGGGAAAAATGA
Organism: Ptyas mucosa; assembly: GCA_012654045.1. Taxonomy (NCBI): domain Eukaryota; kingdom Metazoa; phylum Chordata; class Lepidosauria; order Squamata; family Colubridae; genus Ptyas; species Ptyas mucosa. Next base: position 11,249 of record WNWU01012174.1, read on the forward strand.
GACATACCTGGTTAAACATGAGAGGCCAAACAGCTTCCTTGGCAGAAATGGTGAGTAGCTTTTCTGGGGGAGCCATGGGGTCAATCTTTCCAATTTGGACTTTCAGAAAGGACTTGTTTGGAAATGTGACCCAATTGAGAATATCAAACCCAGTTTCTAATTCCCCATTGGGGCCAAATGAAACATGTTCTCCAGCACTGTTGTTAAAGGAGACTTGTTGCAAAAAATGGTGGAGCTAAAGGAAGAAGAAAAAAAGGGGGGTGGGAAACCAGGGAACTTGTCAGCAATTTGTCAACCCTGAAGACATTTTGAAGCACCTTCAGGGCTGCCACAGTGAGGCTATTGCAGCTGTGGGAAAGTACAGCGGGGTAGAGATAGTTGGAGTATTGCAACCATGGTAAAATCCTTTCCTCTGGGTAGCAAGGATATTCACACTAGGTGCTAGAGAGACATAGATGGTTAGCATCAGAAGCTGGGACAGTGACCTGATTGGGGCATATGTCAAACATTTGGACTGTGGAGAAGGAACTTTGGTTTGTGTGGGGAAAACTCTGGGGTCTTCAGAGTCAGGTTTTCCCCAGATGTGCCAATATGACTTCTCTAATAAAGGAGATTATTAATGGACCTAGGGCTGGTGTTGTGATCTCTGCTTTGGACTCATTACTTGGAACCCTGACAGAATCTTTGAAGGAGATGGGAAAATTTCAATTGGTTTCTTTCAATTTGGTGCAGGCTTAATGAAATTAAGCTATTCAATTTTGCTCACAGAATTTCAACTTGGAAAAGAAATATATTTTTATTCAATGCATTTTCTACTCTCAGATGAAAAATTGTCAGATGAGAATTCCAACAGAAAATCAAGAAAGTGATGGAATTGAGAAATCACTTTGCTTTGATTGAGCATTTCAGAAATTGTGAATTCAGTTTTCTGCCATAGAGAATAGGCAAGATATAATTCTGAGATAGACAATTCTTGGACAAGATGGCTTTTAATTCCATAGAGGGGAATTCCAGCTGTTACTTTTGAAAAAAATAAAATGAAACAAATTAAATTGAAATTTCCTTCATGCGATTCTTTGACAACTTTGCTATTCACTTGAAGTAACACTATTCCCATTTTCACAAGATTTATTGTCATTATTACAATTCCCTTTGAATTTTAATGTCTATGGAGATTCGCAGTAATTCAAGCCATTATGTCCCAAATATGTTTCCTTTTTTCCAAAAGGCAACAGCACTTTCTTTTTTTCCTTGAAGATGTTTTCCTTCTCATCCAAGAAGCTTCTACAGTTCTAAATTTAAGCAAAACACCTTCAAGAAAAATAAAGAAAGTTCAATTGCCTTTTGAAAAAGCAACTTTGGGATCTTTGAATTGTAGTAACTCCAAAATTCAGCTGGTGAGGAATAATAATGCTATTCAGTAGCAAAATATTTTTCAAGTTTCAACATTAAAAATTGTCAAATATAATGGATTGAATAAGATCCTGCACATAAAGTTTTAGACATAAAATAAAGCTGGTATGTTACAGATTCCTAACTGTCTCTACATTTATGCATTAGAATTATTTTCTTTCATTTGTAAATATTAAGTACTTCCATATAGCTTTTCTAACTCTCTGTAAAGAATTATAATAGTAAAAACAAAACAAAAACCCAAAACTTATTCTTAATTCACCCCAAATTTTAAATTATACAGCATTACTTGCCAAGGTGATTGGAGGAAGAGCTTCCATCTCCTCTCATCCATTTTTTGACCCCCTTTGCGTTTGGAGGAATGCATGGCCTTCAGAGCATGAGCCACAGCATAGACTGCATTGTAGACACTGTAACTATGTCCATTCATGGTGGTGTCAAAGACAGAATTTGGAAGAGTCTCCAGTTTCTCTTCTCCAGTGCAGATCCTTTCAGCATTCTCATCTCTAATATCACTGGAGAAGGAGCATTCAAATGCATCTTTCCAGAAATCCCTAATAAACCCATCGTCTTTTTCTAAGTTTGGGTTTCTTTTCTGTATAAATTGTTGGAATCTGTTCAACTCCTTTGAATGAATTGCAAAGGAAAGAGCACCATGAAGAAAATCAATGTGGAAGTGTCGTTGTATCAGAATAGATGTGAATTCCATCTGTGCTGTCATGATCCAAACTTTGGCCTTTCTCTCTTTTGGAATATTATCATAATTGAAAAAATTGGTTATTAGTCTCAAAACAACCATGCCTGTAATTTCTGCACTTAAAATGACTGCAGTGACTGTACTCTCCATAATCACTTTATATATTTTTTCTGCATTTTCCATCATTTCAGCAGCTTGACTACCATACATCATTTGTGGAATACATTCTATAAAGTCAAAGCAGATTCCTCTCTCTGAAAACTTGAAAAGTCTCTTTTGAATGAATCTGTCTCTTTCTTCCTCAAACAGAGAAACTAACCCAACCCAGGTCCATCCAAAATGCAACAATAAGTGAAGTATTGCTTTAAATTGATGGGTTTCATCTGGGAACATCCATTTAACAAACATTGCTGTTTCAGTATTCACCAATGGAGCAGATCCATATGAGATCTAAATGGAGAAAGTCAGAAGAATATAGGAATGAAGGATCTCTTCCAAAATAATAATAAAAATAATAATGATAGTAGTAGTAGTAGTAGTAGTAGTAGTAGTAGTAGTAGTACTGGACTTGAACATTTTGACTCTACAAAAAGCCATCTTACTTGGAACAGCTTATCCTCCGACGATACATTAACAGTTCCTAGGTCCTTGGTTAGGACTCAAGCTCCTGAACTATTAACCAGCCTCAAAGGCTGTGAATCTCACTAAAGATTAATGAAGAAGAAGAAGAAGAAGAAGAAGAAGAAGAAGAAGAAGAAGAAGAAGAAGAAGAAGAAGAAGAAGAAGAAGAAGAAGAA
>WNWU01012174.1:25748-48292 GCA_012654045.1 Ptyas mucosa
AAATGAAATGAAATGAAATGAAATGAAATGAAATGAAATGAAATGAATGAAATGAATGAAATGAATGAAATGAATGAATAGATAGATGTGTACCATTTCAATGGGAAACCTATTCAGGACATTTCTAATTATGTCTGCCTTGCCTATGAGATCTGGAAGAATATGCTTCTTGTCTGCACCTTCTCTTAGGGAATGCCATGAGTCAGGATTTGAAGGATAGACCTTTCCAAATATTTTCTTCCATGTATGTATGTAACAACATTGCCAGGAGATTATATGGCCCCAACCCTTTTGCAATTCAGGAAAGCCATAAATTCTTGGCTGTTCCCATAGACCTTTTATGTTGTGATGCTGTTTTATCTTGTAAAGCTATCTGATTAATATAAAAAATGGTTCTTGGGATATATGTTCAAGAATTTTTAATGTCTTTTCCTGCAATTTAAAATCACCCATAATGATAAATGTCAAGTGTGGATCATGGTGGGAGCAGATAAAGATTAAAGGTAAAGGTTCCCCTCACATATATGTGCTAGTCATTCCCAACTCTAGGGAGTGATGCTCATCTCCGTATCAAAGCCAAAGAGCCAGCGCTATCCGAAGACATCTCCGTAGTCATATGGCCGGCATAACTAAATGCCAAAGTGCAAGGAATGCTGTTACCATCCCACCAAAGGTGGTCCCTATTTTTACGTGCTTTTGAGCTGCTAGGTCCGGTGTTAATCTTCGTGGCTGAGACTCTTCTGTTGACTAGGGCTAGTTTCCAGATGTCCGGTAGGCGGGAGGTATCGTCGCGTTTATTCATGTTATGTTTCTCTATTTCGATGGCTTCCATGATTATTCTCTTGTTAAAGTGTTCAGTTTTGGAGATTAATTTGGTTCCTTCAAAGTCAATTTCCCGTCCTGTTGTTTTAAGATGCTGGAAAAGGGAGGAAGTTTTTTTTTCTTCTTTTCTGATTGCGTTCTTGTGTTCTGCAATGCGTGCATTTAAAAAAATTAAATGCAGCAAGAAGGTACTCCTACAATATCAATAAAAAAAAGAAAAAGAAAAAGAAAAGAAAATAGAAAAATGGAAAAAGAAACAACCAGGAAGACAGGGGAAAAAATGAATAATATTCCAAAACATCACTATTCCAAATTCTTCCAAAGTCTATAAATCCATCAAGTGAAGCGGTAAAAATAAAATAAAAAATAAAAAGAACTAGACAAAACAAAAGAGAAACAACTTTCAATCTTTTTTCCCTTCTATGTCTTTCCCTTTCTATTACAAAGTCACAAGACTACTTCTTATCAAAGTCTTCTTGCCAGTTTCCAAAACACTGTCCAAGGTCATTCCACTGTGGTCTATTCCTTTACTTTCTTAGGTTTCTTCTATAACCACTAGATGGCACCTTATTCACTTGAAATAGTCTTAAAATATCACTTTACTTTTCTTTTTCAGATTTAAACTTCCAGCTACAGCCAATTTAAGTTTTCAAAATGCAGTTCATTTGTCAGATTTTCCCAATCTGCTTCCAATTTTACTAAATTTGTTAACTTGCTTTTTCCACTTTTACTAATTTGTCATTATTAATGGCTTCCGCTTCTTCGCCGCTGTTCCGGATGTGGGCAGGTAGCTTTGTTCCACTCTCTCCCCTCTCCTCTTTGCCAATTCTTTTTAATTTAAATATTTTTAAAGTTCAAGAGAGAATTTTTTTTTAAGGAACCTTGTTTCCAGGACATCACTCTCTCATCCAGATGATCCTCACTTTTCTTCCTCTTCTTGTTAGTGACCGCCCCGGCTTTTGACAGCTCTGGTGGCTGCCTTCCCTCGCTGCTGGGTCGAAGACTAATGCCGACACTTCAAGGGACTTGTGCTTTCCCTCTCTGTGCCAGCCTGTGCCTCCATACTTTGCTGTCCCTATAGGACAGCTGTGATCCCGGGGGATCCCCAAAACAGCTGGGATATTGGTGTTCTCCTGGAGTATTAGAATCCACACTGTACCACCACAGCTTTCAAAGTTGGCAGATTGAAAAATTGGAATTCCTTGGTTTTTTGTAATGACATTTATTTTTAGTGAACTAAACGGGAAAAAACCTTGACAATTTGTCAAAGCTATTCTAAATTTATTTCTAGAAAAATTGAGGAAAAGATATTCGGAATCGCTTTCTTATGCCCTGCCTTCCCTTTCCTGAGGGATATCTTCTGTAAAAATCTTTTTCCTCTATTTACCTACACTTTGCCAAGCTTTCCTTTGCACATGCTGATCTTTAGTTACTTTTCTTTGATATTTCCTTTAAATATGTAATTCTTGTAATTGTCTTAATAGGTTGCCTATTATTAATGTCTACACCATCCTATCCCTGGAATCTCAATTACATCTAAATTTTCCCATGAGCAGACAATGAACCTACACTGCAAAACTCATCTCCTTCATTAAAACAAACAAACTGTCCAAAACTCTATAGGTATCTATTCACCAGAATAGGACTGATACTAGAAGATGTAAGATATTGCAAACGTTAATGGAAACTATTAAACATATTGTGTAAGATTACCCACAAAGTGCATTTTCTAATTCCTAGAAGACCTGCACAAAGAAACACCAGAGTTGATTGCCTGGATAGCTGAATTGGACATCCATTTATGAAGCCACTGTGATATCCCCATATAAGTTTTGTATATAATTAAGTGGTTTGACTGTATATGTTTACTGCTCTTATTCATGTTCTCATCCTAAACTAAATAATAATAGCCATAATGGTAGAATTCCACAGGATCCTCCCCCTACCCCCAGCCCCAATATTGTGAACCCATCCAAGAACATGCTCAGCTGAGATGAATCTAATAGATTCCAGGACAATATGTCACTGCAAATCACACCAAATCTCAAATGCATTTATAAAAAGATACACAGATCCATGGAACAATGGATTGGATGTCCACAATTATTGCCTTCACCATCAAGCTTAACCCAAACTAATAGAATAGAATAGAATTCTTTATTGGCCAAGTGTGATTGGGCACACAAGGAATTTGTCTTTGGTGCATATGCTCTCAGTGTACATGAGGAGAATAAATGCATTCATCAAGAATAAAAAGATACAACACTTTGTGATAGTCAAGGTTACTAATAAGCTATCAAATCGAACTAGGAAACAAATAAAAACAATATAAATTGAAAGATACAAGCAACATGGTTATAGTCATAAGTGGGAAGAGATAGATACTAAGAAGGAAGAGAATAATAATAGTAAAACAATGTAGAAAATTATTTATTTATTAATTAATTATTATTAATTATATTTCTATATCGCCTTTCTCCCGTAGGACTCAAGGCGGTGTACAACCAAGAAGAATATAGACATACAAACATCATAAAATTGCTAATTAAAATTATTACTTAGTTTGGTCAATTAAATAAAACCCAGAGTTGGAAAACATTTTAAAAGATCATTCACATTGTCATATGTTTAGCCCTGCCTGTTGGAACAACAGGGTCTTGACGGCACGGCGGAAAGCACGGAGATCAGTGATATTCCGTATCTCTGGGGGCAGTTCATTCCAAAGGGTTGGAGCCCTCACAGAGAAGGCCCTCCCCCTGGGAGTCGCCAGTCGGCATGATTTGATTGACGGTACCCTGAGTAGTCCCTCCCTGTGAGAACGAACTGGTCGGTGGGAGGCTATTGTTGGCAAAAGACGGTCTTGTAGGTACCCAGGTCCTAAGCCATGGAGCGCTTTAAAGGTGATGACTAACACCTTGAATCGCACCCGGGAGACCACCAGGAGCCAGTGCAGCTCGCGCAGGAGAAGTGTTACATGGGCGTAATGAGTTGCACCCATAATCACCCACGCAGCTACATTCTGGACCAGCTGGAGCCTTCAGGTGCTCTTCAAGGGGAGCCCCATGTAGAGACCATTACAGTAGTCCATATGGGAGGTGACTAGGGCATGAGTGACTGTGCGCAAGGCGTCCCAATCCAGAAAGGGATGCAACCTGATAAAAGGCCTCCATAGCCACGGCCATCATGTGCTCTTCTAAAGATAGCCGTGAATCCAGGAGGACACCTAAGTTGCAAGCCCTCTCTGTGGGAAGTAAGGTCTCATCCCCAATTGTCAGTGATGGTACCAGCTGACTATACCAGGACGCCAGAAGCCACAGCCACTCGGTCTTGAAGGGGTTGAGTCTGAATTTGTTTCTCCCCATCCAGATCCACATGGCCTCCAGGCAACGGGACATCACACTAAGGGCATCATTGGGGTGGTCCAGGGTGGAGATGTATAGCTGTGTATCATCAGCATACTGATGAACACTCACCCCCAAACCACAGATGATCTCGCCTAGCAGTTTTACATAAATGTTGAACAAAAGGGGTGAGAGGACTGACCCTTGCAGCACCCCACAATTAAGGTGCCTCAAGGTCAACCTCTGCCCCCCAGCCAACACAAACTGTGAATGGTCAGAGAGGAAGGAGTAGAACCAACGAAGCACGGTGCCCCCTATTCCTAACCTCTCCAGCCGGTGCAGTAAGATACCATGGTCGATGGTATCAAAAGCCACTGAGAGATCTAATAGGACCAGGACAGAGGAACAACCTCTGTCCTGAGCCCTCCAGAGATCATCAACCAATGCCGTTTCTCTGTGTATCGTGGCCTGAAGCCCGACTCGTATGGATCCAGATAGACAGCTTCATCCAGGTATCGGGGTAGTTGTCGTGCCACAACACTCTCAACAACCTTCGCAACGAAGTGAAGATTGGAGACTGGATGATAATTTGATAATATAGCTGGCTCCAGGGAAGGCTTCTTGAGGAGGGGCTTCACAACTGCCTCTTTCAAGGCAGTGGGAAAGACACCCTCACTCAGAGAAGCATTTATAATCCCCTGGAGCCAGCCTCAATAATTTCTCTGTAGAACTGAATCACCAGCTCTTTTGGCAGTTTGAGCTTCCTGAATTGGCGCAGAAAGAACATTCTTTGTTGTGCTTTTTTCAATTCTTTTTTCAATGCTCTCTTTATGCATTAATGCATTATGCATTAATCACAATAGGACAAAATTAGATCTCAACCAAGCAAAGTAATAATAATGACATCATAATTAAGTAAGAAGACAAAGGTGAAAGAAGCAGGCTGAACCTCAAATTGGGAAGAAATAAAAACCTAAATGCTTAAAGCAACCAATTAGATTACGTTAAAGGGATATGGTGTTAAAATCAGTTTCATTTTTTCATTAGTTGCTCCTTCTTATTCAGATTAGGTCTCAGAACAATGATAAAGCATTTGGGAGAAAAGATGCAGCCGAGTAATCCAGCTGCTGAAGCCAAAATGGAGAAGATCTCCACAGCCACCATGTATTTTCCCTTGGTACTCAAATAGGTGGGAACAAATGACACCCAGACACTGCAAAAGACCAACATACTGAAGGTGATAAATTTGGCTTCATTAAAGGTGTCAGGCAAATTCCTGGCTAGGAAGGCCACAGTGAAACTGACAGCAGTCAAGAACCCCAGAAAGCCAAGCATTGTATAAAACATGGTAGTTGAACCTTCATTACATTGTAGAACAATTTTTTCAGACATGGAGTACATGTCAGAATCTGGAAAGGGAGGAGAAATTGTGAGCCACACCACACAAAAGCAGAATTGTGTCAAGGAGCAAAATAGGACAATAGAGATAGCCAGCCTTTTCCCCACCCATTTTCTCATTTTGGATCCGGGCTTGGTGGCCATGAAAGCAAGGACCACTATGAACGTTTTCCCCAATATACAAGAAAGAGCTACAGAGAAGATGATGCCAAAAGCAGTTTGTCTCAAGAGACATTTCACTTGGTCAGGTTGCCCAATGAAGAGCAAAGTGCAAAGGAAAGAGAGCAGGAGAGCAACAAGAAGGCTATAAGTGAGGTTCCTATTATTGGCTTTCACAATAGGTGTCTCCTGATGTTTAATGAATATTGCGAGCACCGCAGCTGAGATGACAGAAAAGGAGACTGCAATCACTGCCAAAGAAATCCCCAAAGGTTCTTGATAAGTTAAATAAATTATACTTTTTGGAAGGCAACTATCCTTATCCTTGTTTGGATATTGATCCTCTGGACAAGGGAAACAGTCATCCATGTCTGAAAAAGAAACATAGAAACATTATCTCATCATTTCATTTTCAGTATGCTCCAATTTTATACAGTATTCTGTAGGCTTAATGAGATCCCTATTTAACTACTGGAATGGCCTTTATATGGTGCTGCCCTTGAAGACTGTTTCAAAAGCAAAACTGGTTTGCAATGCAGTGGACATGTTCTTAACTCACCTAGTTCTATTACTCTGCCTGAGCTATACTGGCTCGTAGAAAATTCAATTTTCTGATTATCACCATTAAATCCCTGGATATCACTGGACCAAATTATAGGTGAGATCACCTTCTTAAATGGTATCTGGCTTTCTCAGTAAATATGATAAGTGGGCATGCTCCAGATCTTTTGTGTTAAATGTTGTCATATGAGAGTTCAGAGTTGTATCTGGTCTGTAGTATCCAGCCTTTTCCAATACTTTTCCATCTGAATTATCCCTACCCTTTTATCCTTGTAGCAGGTTTGGAAAACTTTACTGTACCCCTAAAGTATTAGGCTAGATTATGTGTGGACTCAGGAGTCTGATTTGTCTGGTACCTGATGGCAAGAGTGGTTTTTTAAATTATTAATTGTGTTTCTAAATATTGTGGTAAATCACCTAGATAGGCAACCATATACATTCCAGAAGTCAATTAATCAATTAATGAATAATCTGGATAGAATAGGTGGTAAAAACAAATAGAAATATGAAAAAAAAAAACCAAATGTTTCATTGGTATCAGTATCAATATGTTATAAAGCTCAGCCTCCATTTGTGTTTATTTTATCATTGATACATTTAATATATGACTTACAGAAGTTCATTTAGTAACTGTTGGAGATTGCAACGGCTCTGAAAAAAGTGATTTATGACTGTTTTCCACACCTACAACCGTTACACCATTCACATAGTCACAAGACAAAATTCAGAATTGACTTGTTTTTTTATATTTGCAGAGTCCTGGAGTCATGTGATCACTTTGTGAGACCTCCTGACAAGGAAAGTCAATCCAGATTCACTTAACAACTGGTTACAAATTTAACAACTGCAGGGATTCACTTAACAGCTGTTACAGAGAGGTTTTAAAATAGGGCAAAACTCACTTCACAGATATCTCATTTTGCCACAGAAGTTTTGAGATCAATTGTAGTCATAACTCACGGGCTACCTGTAGTCTTTTGCTTACCCAATTGGTCAGCTATCTTTCCTTCTGGACATAGTTTACAATCATAGCAGCAGGATAATTTTCCTTCCACTTTTATCTTGCTATGGCCAAGAGGACATTCCTTGTTACAGATGGAAAGAGGTAATGCCTGTTCATAAATAAAACCAGAATTCACACAGAATTTATTTTTTGGGATTGTTCTTTTCAGGAAATGTGCACGTACAAACTCTTTATATTTAATCCAAACATCCGTGATGCATTTTCCAGTTTTCTTCCTGATGTAAAGTCCCAACCATATCTTTAACTGTTTCCTTTTTCATGCCTATTACATTACCAGGATATCTAGGGATCGCCTTCTGCCACCAACAGCCTCCCACTGACCAGTTCGCTCCCACAGAGAGGGACTCCTCAGGGTGCCATCGGCCAAGTTATGCCGGCTGGTGACACCCAGGAAGAGAGCCTTCTCTGTCTGAGCCCCTGCCTTTGGAATGAATTGCCCCTGGATATTCGTAACAACTCAGATCTCCGGGTCTTTTGCTGTGCCCTTAAGACCCTACTGTTCCGACAGGTGGGGCTATCTAAATGAATTATTTTAAATCGGGTTTTAACTTTGGGTTTTAAAATTTGACCAATACTATTTAATGAATTTTAATGAATTTTAACTTTGATACTGTATATTTATGTTTTAATTGGCTGTACACTGCCCCGAATCCTTTGGGAGGAGAGCGGTATATTAATAATAATAATAATAATAATAATAATAATAATAATAATAATAACAACAACAACAACAACAACTTATTATTATTCTCTTGATCCCCCTTCTTCCCCAGGATTTTTGACAGTGAGCCCTTTCCTGTTTAACTTATCTATTGTGATAAATTGGTATAATATTTGAATTTAATATTCTTCTGAATATCTGATAGTTTATATATATTTTAAATTCGAGACTTGGAATACGAGCAAGTATGTCTCTTAGGCAATTTCAATGCAGTTATCAATAGGACACAGGATTACAAAACAGGGGAAAAGTAAAAAAAAGGGAAATAGAGGACAAGATAAGAGGATTTTAATGAAATGAGAGATGAATTAGGATTGAAAGATATTGGCATGAACACAATTTGACAGTTGAACAATTAACTTATTATTATCCCAGGCACAAATCGTGGTCCAGGTTGGACATAATTTGGATGTCACAAGAACTTAACTCTCAATTGACAGAGGTTAGAATTATGCTGAATGTCTGGGCGGACCATAACCCAGTATTAGCTGTATTAAAGAAAGAAGGGAAAAATAGGAAGAGATAGATGATGAGATCAGAGATTTTGAAAGAATCTGAATTCACACAAAAGCTTAACACAGAAATGACCTTTTTCTTTCAAGAAAATAGGACACCAGGAATGCCTCTTCAAATAGTCCGGGATGGTGCCAAAGCCTTTATAAGAGGTCTTATTATCAAACACATGGCTATTAAACACCAAAAAGAAGAAAGAGAGTGGGGTGAGATATTAAGTAAATTAAGAAAGGCCGAGGAACAATTGCAATATAACCCACTGTCTATTGAAGCAAAAGAACAGATAGCACTGTTAAAATACCAATTTAATCTCTTGGATCTGGACAGGTTGAAAGATAAGATAAAGGCAGCAAGGCAAAAACACTTTGAATCAGCTAACAAACTAGGAAGATGGCTCACATTTAGGTTAAAAAAGGAGAAACAGAGTAGACGAATTGAACAATTAGAAGATAAGGATGGAAATCTAATAAAAGATAAAGGAGGGAAAGAAAGAATTGCAGTGGATTTTTACAAGGAATTATATAAAAGAGAGGAGATTTTAGCAGGTGTGACAAAAAATTACATAGAGAATTCGGATTTACCCAAGATACCTAATTTAACGAAAGAAATTTTGGAAGAGGAAATTACCCTAACGGAGATTGAAAAAGCAGTAAAGAAACAGGAAAATTTAAAAACGCGGGCACAGATGGACTCCCAGCCGAGTTATATAAAACATTGTTTGAGGTAATGGGAGAACATATGAAAGATTTATTTAATGAAGTTCTGGGAAAAGCAGAAATTCCCCACTCATGGAGGGAGACCAATGTCAGTTTAATATCTAAAGAAGACCCCCCTCCGGCAGACATAAAAAACTATAGACCAATATCTCTTCTGAATTCAGATTACAAAATGTTGACAGCAATCTTAGCAAATAGATTAAAAGGTTTCCTAAATGAATTTATACATACTGACCAAAATGGGTTTCTACTGTCATGACAATTACGAGATAATTTGAGAGTCATGCTAAATGTACTTGAATATTATGAAGATCACCCAGGTAAACAGGTTGCATTAGTTTTTATAGATGCCCAGAAGGCATTTGACAGGGTCAATTGGGAATTTATATTATTACAGTTAGAATACATGGACTTTGGACAAAGATTTATAAATGCAATTAAAGCCATTTATTCCAAACAAATGGCCAGATTACTGATAAATGGGGATTTGACAGAAGAATTTTCTATTGGCAAAGGCACAAGACAGGGTTGCCCTCTATCCCCCTTACTTTTTATATTATCATTAGAAACATTACTGCGTAAAATAAGAAACTAGGAAAAAATAAAAGGCCTTAAAATTGGACATCAGGTATATAAAACTCAGGCCTTCGCAGATGATATGATTTTTATTTTGGAAGATCCCATAAAATCTTGTTTATCCTTGTTAGAGACAATTGAAGAATTTGGGGCGGTAGCAGGTCTATTAATCAACAAAAAGAAAACAAATATATTAACCAAGAACATTTTAGAGGAAGACAAGAAGCGTTTACAGGAAGTGACTGGATTTAGAGTAGTCAATAAAACTAAATACCTGGGAATTTGGTTAACTGGCAGATGCTTGAGCATACAAGAGGACAATTATAATAAACTAATAACCCAAACAAGAAAAGACCTTGACAAGTGGGGTAAAATTCAACTTTCACTCTTGGGACGGGTAACAACAATAAAATCTTATGTTTTACCGAAGTTTAATTTTTTGTTTCAAACTGCTCCAGCGAATTTATCAAAAAAAAAAATTTCATGGATCTAAATCAAACAATAACTAAATTTATTTGGCAGGGGGAAAAATCCCGGATTAAAAAAAAAATGATGCAGGAGATAAAAGAAAGGGGAGGCCTGGGTTTACCATGTTGGGAGAACTACTACTCAGCCGCTCTGTTAGTCTGGGTAAAAGAATGGATCACCTTAGGTAATAGTTGTCTTCTCAGGATAGAAGGCCATGACTTACAACAGGGCTGGCATATGGCACTCTATTAACATCCTACAAAGCAAATGGTTTACCCGGCACTATATAAGAAACATCTTAATTCGAAATTGGGAGACGATCAGTAAAAAATTCTATATTAAAACACTGTGCTGGATATCACCTTTAGAAGCATTGACATATCCAAAAGTATATAACCCTGTGAAAAAAATTAATGTACAAAGATTTGCTGAATGCATGAGGAGAGCTAAAACCAAAACAGGAGTTGAATTCCCAAGGATTACAATTGGAATGGTGGACCTATCTACAGATCCAATCAAAATATAAAAAAAGACAGAGATAGGAAAAGTATAAATGTCAACTTGCAGGAATTAGACAAAATTTTGATGGGCCAGGAAAAAGGCATGATTTCGAAAAGCTACAAACTGTTAATGAGGTTAGAGATTGGTGACGAGATAATAAAGGATACAATGATTGCCTGGGGGAAAAATTTTGGTTACTCAATCCATTTGGAAAAATGGCAAGAGATTTGGTGAGGGAATATGAAGCTAGTAGTTTCTATGCATACAAAGAAAATATTTACAAGATGCTATATAGGGGGCATCTCTCCCCCGATAGGTTAGCCAAAATGTTTACTGGACAGTCCGTTGAATGCTGGAAGTGTGGGTTCGAGCGTGGCACTTACTATCACCAATGGTGGACGTGCCAAGAAGCAGTAAAACTTTGGGGAAAAATAAAAAAGTGGCTTAATGAGATCTTAAACCAAGAGATTGAATGACGATCAGAGACATACTTGCTCGGCTCCAAACTGGAAAATATTAAAAAAGATTCATGGTACCTTGCATTATACATTATCACAGCAACGAGATTAACATATGCTCAACTCTGGAAAGATAAAAATACCCCATCAGAGGAGGCATTTATAAAGAAGATTTTGGATTGTGTGGAAGCAGATAAATTGACTAAAAAACTGAAAGATAGAGACCAAATACAAACATGTTTATCTTGGGAAAAACTATATATTTGGCTATCAAAGAGAAAACTATAACCCAAACCAGATGAGGAGTTGTATTTATTGAAAAACGTATGCTATACAAGTAAGGTGAGGTTGGATAGACCTAATTGATTTACAAATGTAAATTAGGTTGTTCTGACTCCCCGGAATGTAATATAGATGTATTGTACCGAATATTAAGTTATTAAGGTACTACCTATAGACATGTATGTTATTTGTTTTGTTGTTCTGTTCGTCATTAATCTGGTGTGTTGTCTTCTTTTTTAATGATAAATAGAGATAAAGATTATTTTTTTAAAAAAAAAAGAAAAGGGAAAAATGAGACATACCTGGTTAAACATGAGAGGCCAAACAGCATCCTTGGCAGAAATGGTGAGTAGCTTTTCTGGGGGAGCCAGGGGGTCAACCTTTCCAATTTGGACTTTCCGAAAGGACTTGTTTGGAAATGTGGCCCAATTGAAAATATCAAATCCAGTTTCTAATTCCCCATTGGGGCCAAAAGAAACCTGTTCTCCAGCACTGTTGTTAAAGGAGACTTGTTGCAAGAAATGGTGGAGCTAATGGAAAGAGAAAAAAACAGGAAAGAAACAGGAAAGTTATCAGGACTCTTTGAAGGAGACGTGAAAATTTCAATTTGTTTCTTTCAATTTGGCCTAGACTTAATGAAAAGTAAGCTGTTTAATTTTTCATCACTCCACACAATTTCAACCTGGAAAAAAAATAATTTTTAATCAAATGCATTTTTTATTTTCAGATGAAAAATTGTCAGATGAGAATTCGAACAGAAAATCAAGAAAGGGATGGAGTTGAAAAATCACTTTGTCTTGATTGAGCATTTCAAAAATCGTGAATTCAATTTTGTGCCATAAAGTATAAGAAAGATATAATTCAGTGAGATAGACAATTCTAAGACAAGAATTTAATTTCATACATGGGGAATTCCAGTTATTACTTTTGAAAAAAAAAAGAACACATTAAACTTGACATTTTCTTCCTGTGTTTTATTAACAAATTTGCTATTCCCTTGAAGTAATACTATTTGTATTTTCAGAAGATTTCTTATTATTATTTTATTATTATAATTCCCTTGGAATCTTAATGTCTAAGGAGATTCTCCGTCATTCAAGTATTGGTTGTCCCTAAGGTCTTTTTTTTTCAAAAGGCAACTGGACTTTCTTTGTTTTTCCTTGAAGATGTTTTCTTTCTCATCAAAGAAGCTTCTTCAGTTCTGAATTGAAGCAAAACACGTTCAAGAAAAACAAAGAAAGTTCTATTGCCTTTTGAAAAAGCATCTTTGGGACTTTTGAATCTTAATAACTCCAAAATTCAGCTGGTGAGGAATAATAATGCTATTCAGTAGCAAAGTAGTTTTCTATATTGGTCTTTATATTTAAGCATTAGATTTATATCTATTAGTAGTTTTCAAGTTTCTACATTAAAAATAGTCAAATATAATGAACTGAATAAGATCCTGCACATACTATTTTAGATATAAAAGAAAGTTGGTATGTTACACATTTCTAACGGTCTCTATAATTAAGCAGTAGATTTATATTTATTTTGTATTTTCTTTCATTTGAAAATATCAAGTACTTTCATATAGCTTTGAAAACTGTCTGTAAAGCATTACAATATTTAAAACAAAACAAAACAAAAAACCAAAACATTCTTATTCTTAATTTTCCTCAAATTTTTCATTATAGAACATTACTTGCCAAGGTGATCGGAGGAAGAGCTTCCATCTCCTCTCATCCATTTTTCGACACCCTTTGGAAGAGCCCATGGCCTTCAGAGCATGTGCCACAGCACAGACTGCATTGTAGATGCTGTAACTATGTGCATTCATGGTGGTCTCAAAGACAGAATTAGGAAGAGTCTCCAGCTTCTCTTTTCCAGTGCAGATCCTTTCAGCATTCTCATCTCTAATATCACTGGAGAAGGAGCATTCAAATGCATCTTTCCAGAAATCCCTAATAAACCCATCATCTTTCTCTAAGTTTGGGTCTTTATTCTGCATAAATTGTTTGAATCCGGTCAGCTGCTTTGAGTGAATTGCAAAGGAAAGAGCGCCATGGAGAAAATCAATGTGGAACTGTCGTTGTATCAGAATGGAGGTGAATTCCATCTGGGCTGTCATGATCCAAACTTTGGCCATTTTCTCCTTTGGAATATTATTATAATTGAAAACATTAATCATTACTCTCAAAAACAACATGCCTGTAATTTCAATACTCAAGATGACTGCAGTGACCGTACTCTCCATAATGACTTTGTATAATTTTTCTCCATTTTCCATCATTTCACCAGCTTCACTACCATACATCATTTGGGGAAAGCATTCTATAAAGTCAAAGCAGATTCCTCTCTCTGAGAACATGGAAAGTCTCTTTTGAATGAACTTGTCCCTATCTTCCTCATACAGAGAAACTAACCCAACCCAGATCCATCTAAAATGTATCAATAAATGCAATATTGCTTTAAATTGATGGGTTTCCTCTGGGAACATCCATTTGACAAACATTGCTGTTTCAGTATTCACTAATGGAGCTGATCCATATGTGATCTAAATGGAGAAAGACAGAAGAACATAGGAATAAAGGGTCTCTTCCACAATAAAATATAATAATAAAAAGCAAAGTATGTGGATTTATTTAATATAATCTACGTGTTTGAGAGGGATACCAAATACGATGCTTTTAAAAAATCTGCAATTTTGATCAAGAAGGAAAAAGGGACAGTTGTTTCAAGATATTCATGTCTTATAACTTAATCATTGTCTTACCTCAAATATTTCATTTCAATTACTCAACTTTTCAATGTAATAAATAGCTGGTGAACTTCTCATATAGATCCTTTTTCTGTCTCACCTGGGGAAATTTGTAGTTGCACAGAGTGATTGCCATGTTGTGACAGGTGTTACTTCGGGCTCCTCCAATGACAACTACTGTGTTGGTCTGGTCATTACATTTGTAGTTGGGTATAAATTTATTCTTTGTTGATAAAAATTCCATTGCTAAATGATAAGTTGTACTTTCCACAGGATAGTCAGTAGCAATATGGAAACCAAGGCTAACATTGGGTAAAATCCCAGAATGTTCATTAATCTCTTTTACAGCAAATGCCAGAGCCAAAGTGTGCTGGTAATTTTGAGTGATGAACCTTCAGCAAGAGTTAGAAACTGTCAATATACTTCTGTTTTAGAATTGGACAGCTGTTTTAATTTATACATTTGCTTAATTTATACATATAAATTATACATTCATGAAGATATAACAAATTAGTGCTTACTGTTTGTTCTGGACAATTTGGTCACTAACAAATAGACCTAGATTGTATCCAGTAGGAAACACTGACTTAGTTGTGGCTACTTAAGATTGAGCTAAGGTAACATTTAGTCAGACCATGTTTGAAATACTGTGTTCAGTTCTGGAGAACTCACTTAAGAAAATGTATCGATAAGATTGAGTGTGTCCAGAGATGGGCAACAAAAATGGTACAAGAGGAGAGAGAAAACCTATCAGGAAATATTAGAGAAAGTGAATATGTTCAGTCTAGAGGGGAGAAGGAAAAGGGGTACATGACTGAAACCTTTAAATGAATTAAAGAATGTGAATAATGTTCTAGAAGGCATTATTCTCAATATTAATTACAACATAAGAACATGGGTGTATAATCTCACAGTGACAGGAAGGAAGTTCAAAATTAATTTTAGATAGTGTTACTTCACAAAAAGAGTAGTGGGACCATAGCCTACTTGGTATTGGATTAATTATCAGTAACTGAGTTTAAACTTGCTGGGAATAAATACATGTCTATCACCAGACAAAACATTTTTGCCATCAGTTTTCTACATCTCTTATCTGATGTCAATATTATCTCTATCTTATCTGTATTTTCTGAGAGAAGGAAGCCAGCTCTCTTTTCACACCCTAGATTTATAATAAAATATGCCCTAGAGGGTTTCTATTTTATATCTGGATGAAATGAAAGGCAAAAAAGTTCAAGATTAACCAGAGAGCTTCTGCAACATTTAGATTAGGCAAACTTTTTCACTTTCAACAAGGGACTTTGTTAAAATACGGAAATTTATTGAGGAGAATGAAATTCATTTACTTTATGATTAAACTAATAATATTCATCTCAATTTCAATATCAGTATTAGGATAGGTCTAGAATAAAAAAAGGGACTAAATACGGTCACTGGAACAGATCATAACAACTGACTAGCAACTAATAACTTTAAGCATAAAAGTGAAAGAAAAGACAGCTTTTAGGTAGCAATATGGGGGAAGAAGAGGTTGTGGTATGAGGAGGGGGAGAAGTAGTCTGACACTTACAGGTACTGATCAAGGACTTCAGAAGAAGGAAGGCTTCGAAAAGTGACCTCATTTGTTAGAAAAAGAACCTGATAAATAATAGCAGCAATGATTAAATCTCCAGACTGATAATATTTATGAACTATTGGAAGAGGACTACTAAGTTTGCAGGTGTAGGGAGGAGAAATGCACATCATAGTTGGGAAAAAAAGTAAAACTAATGTTCTGAATATAACAAATTCATTGTAATATGTAGTCATTGTAGACATCAAACAGTAGTTCTTTTGTTACCATTCAATTGAGTAGATGACCATTCATTAATATTATCTAAACTTAAAACAATGAATTTTATTTAAAGTTTGAAAACATGAAGTGCACAGATGAAATATTAATCCTACCTATGCGCACTTCTGTATTTCTGAGCAGATATTAACAGAATGCAATCTCTTAATCCAAGATTATCATTTTTACAGTGCCTGCTGGAATTCCCTTAAGATTTGGAGAAGAAGCAACAATAACTATCCTTAATCAGTAATCAGTATCATTCTTTGCAGCAGTACTTTGAAAAATAACAGAGGGAAACATGTTTATCGTATTGCAACAGTCCTTGTTGCACGGTTATGAATCTTTGGAAGTAAGGCATGAAGTAAAAAAAATAGGGGAGTAAGAGTTCATATGCACAGAAGAAAACAAATGAAAACACCACTAGAGGGGGGAAAAAAGAATAGAAACACACTTGTTGAGGTCATTTGGCCCACCAATTTTGCTTTATACATAATACTTCTTTTAATACTTGCTTTTAAAAAAAAACTTAAGTTATTCTGTTTTTAATGCTTAATTTAATTTATTAAATTGTATACCACCCAGAACGCTTCTCTGATGGAGATGGGAAGTGAAGAAGAATGAAATACACATACATACATACACACATATGCAGAGCTCCCTTGAATACTGTAAGATTTACTCAAGCCCTGGAAGGACATCATCCTGGAATGTAGAAGATGGATTCAATTGGAAATAGAGCTTTGGGATGTGAGTTGACACCCTTATGGTGGAGTTATACTTCCCCAACTAAAAGATAGACATCTTCAGAATGTTCCTTCTGCTGTCTCTGGATCTCAAGATTCTACAGCAATCAGCAGAACATTTGTGGTACCAAGGGTGGGTTGTACTTACCTTTACTACCAGCTCACACGCACGTGCTTCTGTGCATGCGCAGATCATCAGTTATGAACAGGGGTGAAATCTAAATTTTTTTGCTACCAATTCTGTGGGTGTGGCTTGGTGTGGTGTGGCTTGGTGATCATGTGACTGGGTGGGCGTGGCCAGTTTGACATCATTCACATCACTCTGCTGTGCATGGGGCGCTTGGAGAGAGCGCGAGCAAGACAGCTTTCCAACCTCTGTGTGTGTGTGTGTGTGTGTGTGTGTGTGTGTGTGCGCGCGTGTGTGAAGCCGAGGCACCCAAAATTCTGGCAGTGGTGGGGGCTGTTTCTGAGCAGCCAGCTCCACCTGACCTACTCCCTGAGTCTCGCTGTTCTCCTCGCCCCCACCCCCACCCCACTCAAGCAGCGGCTTCCCTGCTCAGCCCCAACAAGCTATGCATTCATGGTGCCCACACCAGCATCCCGAGAGAAGCAGAGAAGATCATCGCTTGCAAGCAGACAAGCAGAGGTAGCAAGCATACGTCATGCTGTGGGAAAAATGAGAGGTCCTGTTGTCCCACAGAGCCTGCCACTGCTTGAGTGGGGTGGGGAGGAGAATGGTGAGACTCAGGGAGTAGGTCAGGTGGAGCTGGCTGACTCAGGGCTGCTCAGAAGCCACCTGCGCCACTGCCAGAAGTTTGGGTGCCTTGGCTTCAGATCGCTCCCTCTCTCCCTCCCTCCCTCCCTCCCTCCCTCACAAACACACAGACACACACAAAACAGAGATTGGAGAGCTCTCTTGCTCGCTTGCTCTCCAAGCGCCCCATGCACAGCCCATTTGAGGAAAGGGCATGCATGGCTGGGCGCGTTTGGCTGCAGAAGGAGGCGCAGCACAATGGGGTTGTTTTGTTCACCGAGGTGGTGCTTCGGGAGAGCAGGCAGATGTCTGCAGCTGACAACTATAATGAATATGTCCACCTGCGCTCCCAAAGCACACCGCGGCGAAAAAAACAACCCCATTGCTATGGATGCATAACTTGTTGGGGCTGAGCAGGGAAGCCGTTGCTTGAGTGGGGGAGGCAGTAAGCTGCTAGCTCCTTCCCGGCAGCCCTGCCATACTTGCCTGCCTTCCACGTGGACTTCTGCTTGCCTGCCTTCGCAAGCTGGCCACCGGAACACCAGGAAGGCAGCATGGAAGGCAGGCAAGCATGGCAGGACTACGGGCCATGGACCAGTTCGGGGGTGTGGTCAGCCATCCATTGCTCCCGGTTTGGTAAAATAGCCTCAATCTCCACTACCTACTCACCCAAGCCGGTCTGAACTGGGAGCATTTCACCCCTGATTATGATGTCCAGGTGGGTAGGCGGAGCCTCCTTCCACTTTTACTACCGGTTCTACAGAAGTGGGAGAAGTGGGAGCAACCCACCACTGTGTGGTACCCTACATAGCACACCAGCTATGACCATTCCATGGCAGATTGATGAGGCCATGTGTATTCCCTAGCTCTACATCACTCATCTGCCTAAATAAATGATTAAAGTGTAGTATGTTTTACACACAAACCCTAAAAATAGATAAAGAGAACCCAGTTGAACAAATGAATCAAAAACTTTATTCTTGTTCATTTATTTATTGAGCAGTGCTGATCCATAGAGTAGCCGAGGGTCAGACATGACTGCGTGGCTGACTATGATAACAACAATGCATGGATACACCCAGATGAATGCAGCAATGAATGGGATGTCTACAATTATTGCCTTCACCATCAAACTAAAGCAAAAATAATCAATACACTAATCTCAGTAGGAAAGTATTAGATGTTATCTAAAGCTCAAGAATAATAATTAAGAATAATTCTTAATTAAAGAAGCCACCAATGCTGAGACAGTGGTCATCATGAATAAGACTACATTATTCTCAGGGAAGCTAAGAAGAAGATCTCCAACATCACCAAC
Source organism: Ptyas mucosa (assembly GCA_012654045.1). NCBI lineage: Eukaryota > Metazoa > Chordata > Lepidosauria > Squamata > Colubridae > Ptyas > Ptyas mucosa. The sequence continues at coordinate 44,678 of WNWU01012174.1, forward strand.
TTCAAACCTGTCTCCCCAGTTTCCAGAACAACATATTTCCCTGGCTTTCATGACTAAAGGAGAGAAAAAAGAGTTGGCTCCATTGTTTCTGGCCTAGCACCTTTCCTGCTGCACAATATTGGCTCTCAAACTTTCAGAATTGTGGAAAGGGATGTTAATTTGACTTTTCCTGTAAAATGAGGGAGAATATTGAGAGGAGTGGCAAATAAGGCACTCATGTTATCCCTTAGTTTTTTATTAACAACATTGCAAAACACCCACAAACTTGATAAACTTTTGGCTTCACATGTACCAGGAATGTGTTTGATGTTATGAGTGATATAAAATGGGCATTTTCTTTCCTTTTGACAGGGATGCTATGAAGCTCATGAAGTGCAGGATTTAAATCCATTCATTTTAACATTAATGCACAAGGTATCACTAAAATATTTTTAATATCTTCTTTTTGATTAGCTATCCCTTACTATTCTGATTACATCTCAGAATAATCATCTAAGATCTAAGATGATTATTCAAAGAAAAGATGCAGGGCAGTTATCTAGGTTATGGAATGAATTTTTCAGTGCAATTGGTTTGCATGTCATATTGATGTGATGATGGAGGGAAGAATACAAAATCACAAACGGGGGGAAAACCTATGTGCTAAAAGTGATCAATTCAGTTTTATACAAAGGGTCTGATGTTGAAATTGTTTTCATTTTTTCATTAATTGCTTCTTCATGTTTAGATCAGGTCTCAAAATAATGATATAGCATTTCGGGAAAAAGATGCAGCCCAGTAATCCAGCTGCTGAAGCCAAAATGGAGAAGATCTCCACAGCCACCATGTATTTTCCCTTGGTACTCAAATAGGTGGGAACAAAGGACACCCAAACACTGCAGAAGACCAACATGCTGAAGGTAATAAATTTGGCTTCGTTAAAGCTGTCAGGTAAATTTCTAGCTAGGAAGGCCACAATGAAACTGACAGCAGTCAAGAACCCCAAAAAACCAAGGACTGTATAAAACATTGCTCTTGAACCTTCATTACATTGCAGAACAATTTCTTCTGCCACGGAGTGCATATCAGAATCTGGGAAGGGGGGAGAAATTGCCAGCCACACTATACAAATGATGAATTGAGTCAGGAAACAGGATAGGACAATATTGGTGGCCAGCCTTTTCCCCACCCATTTCCTAATTTTGGAGCCAGGCTTGGTGGCCATGAAAGCAAGGACCACTATGATTGTTTTTCCCAATACACAAGAAAGAGCTACAGAGAAGAGGATGCCAAAAGCAGTTTGTCGCAAGAGACATTTCACTTGGTCAGGTTGCCCAATGAAGAGCAAAATGCAAAGGAAAGAGAGGAGGAGAGCAGTGAGAAGGCTATAGGTGAGGTTCCTGTTATTGGCTTTAACGATTGGTGTATCCTGATGTTTAATGAAGAGCCACAGCACCAGAGCTGAGATGACAGAAAAGAAGACTGCAATCACTTCCAAAAAAATCCCCAAAGATTCTTGATAAGTTAAATAAATTATACGTTTTTTAAGGCAACTATTCTGTTCCTTGTTTGGATATTGATCCTCTGGACATGGAAAACAATCATCTAAGTCTGAAAAAGAAACAATTCATAGAAACATTATTATTTTGAAGTGTCATCATTTCATTTTCAGTATGTCCTGATTTTACAGCATTCTCAATTACTACATTGCCCTTTATATGGCATTGCCCATAAGGACCATTTCAAAGCAATAATTGGTCTGCAAAGTAATGTCACATTGGCTTACAGTATGTGTGCTCCATAACTCACTTGCTCTACTACTCCTGCATGAGTTATACTAGCCCCTAGTTGCTTGCCACATGCAATTCAGATTGCTGGTAGTCAGCATTATATCTCTGAACGTCAGTGGGCCAATTTATATGTGAGACCACATTCAATGGTATTTATCTTTCTCAATAAGTCAGATTGATGGGCATGCCCCAGATCTTTTATGTTAAATGCTGTCATATAGGGGTTTGGAGTTTTTATTTTTTATTTATTCATTTTTATTTATTTATTTTGTCAAGCATGTATTAGATAACAGCTATAAGTATAAAAGATTAATACATGAAATGGATACGAATTAAAGGGGACATTAGGAAAGGGACGGTAGGTACATTGGTGCACTTATGCACGCCCCTTACAGACCTCTAAGGTTAAAGTTTTGGGGGTTTGGGGTAGAAACTAGAGTCATGTAGTGCATTCCAGGCATTGACCACTCTGTTGCTGAAGTTGTATTTCTTGCAATCAAGTTTGGTGTGGTTTACCCTAAGTTTGTATCAATTGTGTGCTCGTGTATTGTTGTGGCTGAAGCTGAAGTAGTCATTGACTGGGAGGACATTGCAATAGATAATTTTACATAGTACACTTAGATCAGACCGAAGGCAGCGTAGTTCTCAGTTGTCTAAGCCTAAAATTTCAAGCCTGGTGGTATAAGGTATTCTGTTGCAAGCAGAGGAGTGGAGGACTCTTATCGTGAAATACTGTATCTCTGGACTCTCTCAATTGTATTAATGTCTGATATGCAGTGTAGGTTCCAGACAGATGAGGTGTATTCGAGAATTGGTCTAGCAAATGTTTTGTATGCTCTAGTTAGCACTACAATATTACTGGAGAAGAAGCTAAGCAAGTTTAGGTTACTTGTAGTTGTATCTAGTCTGAAGCATCCTGGATTTTCTACCCAAATTATGAGGCATTCCTAACCTTTTATCCTTGTGGCAGGCTTGGAAATGTTCCCCTAATGTGATGCGCTAGGATGGGGGTTGACTCATGAGGCTGATTAGTCTGATACCTCATAATATTTTAAAAAAAATGTATTTTTAAAGGTTGAGGTAAGGCACCTAGGTTTATTATATGAGATAGGCAACCTTATAAATTCAAAGTCAGTCAATCAGTCACTCAGTCATTCATTCATTCATTCATTCAATCAATCAATCAATCAATCAATACTATAGGTAGAATAGAAAGAACAAACAGGTTGAAACCATGGGAAAAAATTAACAATGCAAAGTTACCTTCACTTCCAAAAACAAAGGACAAAAGTTTCTGATAAAAACTTTTTATAATTTTTGAAGCAAACATACAATGGGAGAATTCAAACCTGAGGAATCTATTGATAGTCCAAGTTAGAATGAACTGATTGGTTTTATCATCAAGTAACTTATTGAAGTATGGGGGGGGAAACCCAATTCTAACATTTTATTTCTTCATATCAATATGTTCAATCACTATAATAAGAAAGTTAAAGAATTAGGAGCTCAAGTGGTGTTTTCATCTATACTTCCAACATATAATGGGGGAACAAAGGATTTTAGAAATGAACCACTGGCTTAAAAACTGGTGTCATCAAGAGAACTTCAATTTCCTAGACCATGGTCTCCATTATCTATATAACGGGCTACCGGAAAGGGATGGACTGAACCTCACAAGAACTGAAAAGAATATATTCCAAAAAATGCTGACTCATCTTATTAGAAGGGTTTTAAACTAAATTTGAGGGGGGAATAAAGGGAGGAGGAGGAGGAGGAGGAGGAGGAGGAGGAGGAGGAGGAGAAGAAGAAGAAGAAGAAGAAGAAGAAGAAGAAGAAGAAGAAGAAG
>WNWU01012174.1:48302-58538 GCA_012654045.1 Ptyas mucosa
AGAAGAAGAAGAAGAAGAAGAAGAAGAAGAAGAAGAAGAAGAAGAAGAAGAAGAAGAAGAAGAAGAAGAAGAAGAAGAAAAAGAAGAAGAAGAAGAAGAAGAAAACACAGTAAAGTAGAGAGTGATGGAAAGAATAGAAAACCCAGATACAAGTAGCAGATATAAGAAACATATGAACAAACAGGGTGAACTTGAAATACTAGTACATAAAGGTAAATATAATATAGTTGCCATTACTGAAACATGGTGGGAGAAACACAAACTATTTAAAAGAAACAGACCGAACAAAGAGGAGGTGGAGTTGTGTTTTATATATAAAGATCACTGTGCTTTACAGATCACTACATCTTCCAGTCTAACACAATCCCAGTGAAGAAGAAAAATAACAGCTCTCAAAGGAAACCAGTATGGCTGCACAAAGATATTTCTGATAAACTGAAAGACAAAAAGGACAAGAACAATAAAAAAATGGAAAGAGGGGAACATAACTAAGGCAGAATATCAGCATATAGCTGGAATCTGCAAAGAGGAAATCAGGAAAGCTAAGGCTCAGAATGAACAAAGATTTTCAAGAAAAGTCAAAGATAATTTTTTAAAAAGTTTCTTTCAACGTCTAAATAACAAGAAAAAAGTCAAGGAAACAGTAGGTCCACTAAAGAGAGGAGATGGCAAGGAAGTAACAGGCAATGCTTAACTCATTCTTTCCATCAGTTTTCAAGCAAAAATAAACTATAGCTCAACCTACAGAAACCTAACTGTAAAAGATAAACTAGAAATAAAAATTAAAATAAGTAAGAAAATGGTTAGAGAACAACTATCTGATCTTGACAAATATAAATCAGCGGGACCTGATGGTTTCTACCCCAGAGTTCTGAAGGATCTGGCAGATGTTATCTCAGAAACATTGTGCCATATCTTTCAAAAATCCTGGAACACTGGGGAATTAGCTTAGTATTGGAAAAGAGCTGATTGGGTTCCCATCTTCAAAAAAAAGGGGGGGGGGGACTGACCTAGGAAACTACAGATCAATCAGCCTAACATCAATACCTGGGAAGATACTGGAAAAGATAATCAAAAAAACAAATCTGCAAATCTAGAAACAAATAAATTTATGACTAAAAGCCAGCACAGGTTTGTTAAAAACAGATCATGCCAAACCAACCTTATTTCATTCTTTGACAAAGTGACTACATTAGTAGACCAGTGAAATGCTGTGGAGATAGTATAGTAGAGACTATAGTATATATAGTATAGACTTCGGCATGGCATTCAACAAAGTGGTATAGGGTTTCCTGCTTGAGCAGGGGGTTGGACTGGGAAACATCCCAGGTCCCTTCTGGCGCTATTCTGAATCTAATATTTATTAAAGCCCCTGTTTATATTTATTATATCATTGATACATTTAATATATTCCTTTGCTTACCCAATTGGTCAGCTATCTTCCCTTCTGGACATAATTTACAGTCATAGCAGCATGATAATTTCCCTTCTACTTTTATCTTGCTGTGGCCAAGAGGACATTCCTTGTTACAGATGGAAAGAGGTAATGCCTGTTTGTAAATAAAACCAGAATTCATACAAAATTTATTTTTGGCAGATTATTGTTTTCAACAATTATACATATAGAAACTCTTCATATTTAGTCCAAGCATTTATGTTGCATTTTCCTCTTTTCTTCTCCTCACTATTGGAGTTTCTATCCTTAAAAAAAAAATAAACATAAAATTTATCTGTATAGAATTATAGATAAATGAATGTGTTACAAATGTAGAAACAGATAAGAAAGAATTTTTCCATCATATCCTTTCTTTCACTGATTAGTTCATATTTTATTTTTAGAAAAAAATACACGCACACTCTTCCTCTTTAATGAATTTTATAGCTAATGTGCAATCTTAGTGGGAATGGTGCTGCATTTTAAGCAGACGGATAGATAGAAAGATAGAAAGATAGAAAGATAGATAGATAGATAGATAGATAGATAGATAGATAGATAGATGGATAGATAGATAGATGAAAGATAGTCAGATAGATAGCATTTTTAAAAAAACCATTCATTAGAATATATTTTGATATGGATTCAATATATTTAATGTGATTGTGCATACTTATATGTATATTTATGGTTTAAGCCACCAGAGTTGCATGGAGGCAAGATGAGTGGAAAACAAATTGTTAAAAAAAATTAAATAAAATTTTAAAAAATTGAAATATATTACAGAAACAGAGTTTCTGCAGGCTGTTTCAATGATCAGATGAAAGCGATTTAAATTCTGGATCGTATGCCATGATATTACTCTACTTGGATTAGCAAAATAACTACCGGTATTTGGCTAGATAGACAGTTAAAGTCTTCTGCAAAAATTTTCTGTTTTTGTCTTCCCCTTCGTTTTTTTTGAAAACATTTTATTAAAAGCTTTAAATGGAATGTAGAAACTAATAAGGTAAAATATTTGGGGATACAATTGACAGCAAGATGTAGTTCTTTTAAGGAAAATAATTACAATAAGGTTAAGCGACAGATAGGATAAGATTTGGAAAAATGGGGAAACTTGCAACTAACTTTAATTGGGAGAATTGCAACTATTATGATGAATATTTTGCCTAGAATTTTGTATTTATTTCAGATGATTCCGATAAAGTTGGACAAGGATTTTTTTTTTTACAGATTTGAATAAAATGATATTGAAATATATTTGGCAAGGGAAAAAGGCAAGAATAAAAATTAAGTTGTTACAAGATGCTAAAATGAGGGGGGATTTTGGTCTACCTAATTTTGAATTATATTACCAGGCAGCTAGTTTAAAGAATGAGTAACATTGAAAAAAGCTAGATTACTGAATTTGGAGGGACATGATTTGTTGATGAGGTGGCATGCCTTTTTATGGTACAAAGGAACTAAAATACAGGGGTATTTTAGAAGACATCAGATATGTGAAGCCTTGTTTTTGAACTGGGAGAGGATTAAAAAAATATCATTATTTGAAGATTCCAGTCTGGGTATCTACAATTGAAGCTTTTTCATATCCAGTGATATTCAAATTTTATTTTATTTTATTTTATTAGATTTATATTACGCCCTACTCCTGGAAGACTCAGGGCAGTGAAGAGCCAAAAAGATAAAACACACAAACTACAAAATTTAAAAAACAATATAAAAACCCATTAAATAGTTTGGCCCAAAACAAATTAAAACACCCCTAATATTTTAAAACAAATTTAAAATTTACAGTTCAAAAGGGAAGTTAGGCCAGGCCAGCCTGCTGAAATAAAAGTTCTTGAGGGCACGGTGGAAGGTGCATAATTCCTGGATTGTCCATTTCTCTGGGGGGAGCTCATTCCAGATGGCAGGTGCCCCCAGAGAGAAGGCTCTCCCCCTGGGGGCTGCCAGTCGACACTGTTTGGCCAACGGCACCCTGAGGAGCCCTTCTCTATGTGAGTGTACTAGCCAGTGAGAGGCTACTGGTGGCAGAAGGCAGTCCCGTAAGTAACCAGGTCCTAAACCATGGAGTGCTCTAAAGATGTTAACCAGAACCTTGAAACTCACCCGGAAGACCACCGGGAGCCAGTGCAGCTCGCACAGGAGAAGTGTTACATGGGATCGCCACGTTGCTCCCATAACCACCCACGCGGCTGCACTCTGAAACAGTTGGAGCCTCCAGGTGCTCCTCAAGGGGAGCCCCATGTAGAGAGCTTTACAGTAGTCCAGGCATGAAGTGATGAGGGCATGAGTGACCATGCATAAGGAGTCCCGAACCAGAAAGGGATGCAACTGGCGAATCAGGCGGACCTGATAAAAAGTCCTCCCAACCACAGCCGTCAAATGCTCTTCTAAAGACAGCCATGAATCCAGGAGGACACCCAAGTTGCGAGCACTCTCTGTGGGGGCCAATGACTCGTCCCCAATAGTCAGTGATGGCACCAACTGACTATATCGGGATGCCGGAAACCACAGCCACTCAGTCTTGGATGGTTGAGCCTGAGTCTGTTTCTCCCCATCCAGATCCACATGGCCTCCAGGCACTGGGACATCATTTCAAGGGCATCATTGGGTGGAGATGTACAGCTGAGTATCATCAGCGTACTGATGGTACTTCACTCTGAAACCACGGATGATCTCACCCAGCGGCTTCACATAAATGTTGAAGAGAAGGGGCGAGAGAAGTGTTGGAAGTGTCATCAGACCCCAGGATCTTATTACCGTATGTGGTGGACATGCGTAGAAGCAAGGAGATTTTGGACTAAGATACACACGTGGTTGGAAAAAATGACATATTGACTTTAAACCAGAGACATTTTTATTAAGGAACTTACCAGAGACATTTAATAAAGAATTGCAATATTTAATTGTGAATATTTTAACAGCGGCTAGATTTGTATTTGCAAAAAATTGGAAAGGAGAGAAGATAATTACTGATGAAGAAATTATTAAGAAAATGTTGGATTGTGCTGAAATGAGTAGATTGACAGGAACAGGAAGATAAACAATAGTATTTGATGGGAGCTATTTTATCAATGGATAGATAATAAAAAATGGAGATCAAATATTATATATGAAATGAAATTTGGATAAAATGTTTAAACACTTGTTTTTTTGTTAGAGGAAAGAACATTTGAGAATTTTGAGAGCACGAAATGATTTTAACTGATCAAAATACTGTGTGTAATTGTTTGGAAGGTTGATGTTTTTATGTTGTTTTTGTTTAAAAAATAAAAAACTTTTTGCAAAAACAAAAAAGGAAAATAAGAAATTAATGAACTAATACAGAATAAAAAATATGATGAAAATCTGAAAGAAAGAAACAACAAAAGTTTTAAAAAATGGTTAAAAAAGATAAAGAGGCAATTTATTTATTTTTTTCAGCAGGACAAGATTTATTGCAAAGTCAACTCTTATTCTAGGATTATCCATTTTTTAAAACATTGAAACTACAGATCATAAATGCATGTTTTTCTTTTTTTCATGCAAAAAGTGTTGTCGGGTTTCCAGACAGCTGTATATGTCGATATTAAATTTTCTCTAATCGAAGAATTTGATCAACCACCCCCTATTTCAGAGGAGGTTATTAAAAAGTTTTAATAAAAGTTTTTTAAGTTAATTAAATTTTAATTGAAATCATGAAATTAATTTTTTTTTAAAAAATCATTCTATTTTAATAAATTTTGTTTATCTTAAAGTACAAACACCTCCAAAGTATTTTGCAAATGCACTTAGAAAGAAATCATGTATATTAAGATTGTTTTGCATTGGAACTAGAGAAAAATTTTGGATATTCAAATCTTAAACTACATCTTTGATGCCAGTAAAGAAAAACATTTGTAGCTCTGGACTGAAATGAGGGGTGCTTGATGCTCTCTGTATTTGCTACCACAATGATGATGTCATCTAATTTGGGTAATGAAATGTCTGCAAGAAAGCCAACAAACGCAAGAAGCACCAATGACACCCCTCCACACACACACACACACACACATACACATCTCTTTGACTTTAGAAGTTTGTCTTCAGATCACATTCAAAAGAAAAAATATTCACTCATATGACCATGAGGATGCTCCTATGCTTGTAAGTGTGATCATCATACATATTTTTTTTCAGTGTCATTGTAACTTCAATGAATAGCATATTGACTGCTAAATGCTTGCTTACTCCAAATGTTGCTGGCATTGTGATTGTTTAATCATTTACTCCATGGACATCAAACTTGTGGCATCCTGTTGCTGTCATGTGACCTATCATGGCATTTTTTTCCCCTTCATGGAGCTGGCGTGAGGGTGACCTGCATGTGACACATCTGGCCTGCGGCTGCCAGTTTGACAACCCTGATTTATTCCATCAATTAGTGGAGAATAATTTCAGGAAAAGGGAAAACTGAGACATACCTGGTTAAACATGAGAGGCCAAACAGCTTTCTTGTCAGAAATGGTGAGGAACTTTTCTGAGGGAGCCTTGGGGTCGATCTTTCCAATTTGTTTTTTCAGAAAGGACTTATTTGGAAATGTGACCCAATTTAAAATATCAAGTCCAGTTTCTAATTCCCCAATGGGGCCAAAAGAAACCTGTTCTCCAGCACTGTTGTTAAAGGAGACTTGTTGCAAGAAATGGTGGAGCTAGAGCAAGATGACAAAACAGAGGAAATAAACAGGAAAGTTATCAGGACTTTTTAAAGGGATGGGAAAATTTCAATTTGTTTCTTTCAATTTGGCCTAGGCTTAAAGAAAAGTAAGCTGTTCTATTTTGCCTCAGTCAAACTATTTCAGACTGGTAAAAAAATATAGTTTTAACAATACAATTTCAACGCTCAGCTGAAAAACTGTCAGATGAGAATTCCAACAGAAAATCAAGAAAGCGGCAGAGCTGAGAAATCACTTTGCTTTGATTGAGCATTTCAGAGATGGGAAATTCAGTGTTCTGCCAAATAATAGGCAAGATAGAGAGTGACATGGTGACCGAGTGGTGAAGACCCTTGCATCCCATTTAGAAGGTTAAGAGTTCAATCCTAAGCAGTGAAAACTGTTTCTCCATGAGGGCACAAAGAGAAAATATCTGCTGTGAACTCTGTATGGTGTCAGGAAGGGCAACCGGCCAGTAAACACTCAGATCTATTCAATTGGCCCAACCCTACTCTGATTAAGGTATTACAGGGTCATAAAAAAAGACTTAGTGCAGGCAAGGTAGAATTCTCTGAGACAGACTATTCTAGGACAAGATGGCTTTTACTTCCATCTGGGGGTAATTCCAGGTGTTACTTTTGAAAAAAACAATAATAAACTTGAAATATTCTTCATGCAATTCATTGACAACTTTGTTATTCACTGGAAGTAACACTAAGTATAGTTACCTTTTGAATACATACCTTTGACACCTTTGAATCTTAATAACTCAAAAATTAAGGTGATGAGGAATAAGAATGCTATTCAATAGTAAAGTAGTTTTCATTTGCTACATATAAAATTGTTAAATATAATGGATTGAATAAGATCCTCTACATACCATTTAAGACATAAAATGAAGTCCGTATGTTACATATTTTTGTGTCTTTATCTAAGCCTTAGATTTATATTCCTTTTTTATTTTATTTCATATGAATATATCAACTATTTCTATATAGTAGAAGTATCTATAGAACTATCTATAAAGCATTCTAACTGTTAAAACAACACAACACAACACAACACAACACAACCAAACACAAAACCAGGCTCCTGTTATGGTAGTTGATGATTTCCCCAAATTTTGTATTACCCAACATTACTTGCCATGGTGATTGGAGGAAGAGCTTCCATCTCCTCTCATTCATTTTTCGTCCAACTTTGAGTTTGGCAGAGCGCATGGCCTTCAGAGCATATGCCACAGCATAGACTGCATTATAGATGCTGTAACTGTGTCCATTCATGGTGGTGTCAAAGACAGAATTAGGAAGAGTCTCCAGCTTCTCTTCTCCAGTGCAGATCCTTCCAGCATTCACATCTGTAATATCCCTGGAGAAGGAGCATTCAAATGCATCCTTCCAGAAATCCCTAATAAACCCATCATCTTTTTCTAAGTTTGGGTTTCTCTTCTGCATAAATTGTTGGAATCTGGTCAGCTCCTTTGAGTGAATTGCAAAAGAAAGTGCACCATGGAGAAAATCAATGGGTAGCGGTCTTTGCATTAAAATGGATGTGAATTCCATCTGGGCTGTCATGATCCAAACTTTGGCCGTTCTCTCCTTTGGAATGTTATCATAATTGAAAAAATATATCATTAGTCTCAAAGGCACCAAGCCTGCAATTTCAACACTTAAGACAACTGTAATGACCGTACTCTCCATGATCACTTTGAATATTTTACCTGCATTTTCTATCCACTCAGCAGCTGCACTACCATATATTATCTGGGGAAGACGTTTTATGAAGTCAAAGCAGATTCCTTTCTCTGAAAACATAGAAAGTCTCTTCTGAATGAATCTCTCTCTTTCTCTCTCAAGGAGAGAAACTAACCCAACCCAGGTCCATCCAAAATGCAACAATAAGTGAAGTATTGCTTTAAATTGATGGGTTTCTTCTGGGAACATCCATTTGACAAATGTTGCTGTTTCAGCATTCAGCAATGGAGCTGATCCATATGTGATCTAAACGAAGGAAGTCAGAAGAAGATAAGAATGGAGGATTTCTTCTAAAATAAAAACAAAAGTTAAAAACCAATGCATATGTGTTTATTTAATCCAATCTCTGGGTTTGAGTGGGATATACAAATGTGGTGCTTAAATATTAGTTTTACATGGCAATTTTGCTCAACAAGCAAAAAGGGACAGCCCTTTCAAGATTTTCTTATTCATGGTTTTGCTCAAATTTTCATTTAAGTGACCCACCTTTTAAATATAATAAATAGCTGGTGAACCTCTCATATTGATCCATTTTTTGCCTCACCTGGGGAAATTTGTAGTTGCATAGAGTGATTGCCATGTTGAGACAGGTGTTAATATGGGGTCCTCCAATGACAGCTACTGTGTTGGTCTGGTCATTGCATTTGTAGTTGGGTATAAATTTATCCTTTGTAGATAAAAATTCCATTGCTAAATGATAAGTTGTAATTTCCACAGAATAGTGAGTAGCGATATGGAATCCAAGGCTAACATTGGGTAAAATCTCAGAATGTTCATTGATCTCCTTTACAGCAAATGCCAGAGCCAAAGTGTGCTGGTAATTATGAGTGAAGAACCTTCAGTGAGAGTTAGAAACTGTCAATATAATTCTGTTTTAGAATTGAATAGGTGTTTTAATGTGTACGTATAAATTATACGTAAATAAAGATATAATTTAGTGCTTATTGTTTCTTCTGGACACCTGTAATTTGGTCACTAACAAATAGTCCTAGATTGTATCAACTAGGAAACACTGACCTAGTTGTGGCTGCTTAATGTTGAGCTAAGGTAGCATTTAGTCAGACCATATTTGAAATACTCTGTTCAGTTCTGGAGAACTCTCTTAAAAAAATGTATGAAATAAGATTGAGTGAGTCCAGAGATGGGCAACAAAAATGGTACAAGAGGAGAGAGAAAACGTGTCAGGAAATGTTAGAGGAAGTGAATATATTCAGCCTAGAAAGCAGAAGTAAATGGGCTACCTAACTGAAACCTTTAAATGAATTAGAGAGTGTGAATAAAGTTCTAGAAGGGAGTATTCTCAGTATTAATTACAACATAAGAACATGGGGGCATAATCTCACAGTGACAGGAGGGAAGTTCTAAATTAATTTTATTATTTCACAGAAAGAGTAGCGGAACCATAACCACCTTCCAGAAGAGCTGGTGGATCAGTCATCAGTAACTGAGTTAAAACTCCCTGGGGATAAATATATGACAGCAGACCAAAATATTATGCTATCAGTTTCCTATGTCTCTATCTGATTTCAATATCATCTCTATCTTATCCATATTTTTTGAGAGAATTAAGCCAGTTCTCTTTTCACACCCTAGTGTATAATAGCTAAAATATGCCCTAGAGGGTTTCCTCTTTTATATCTGGATGAAATGAGAGGAAAAAAAGCTCAAGATTAGCAAGAGACCTTCTGCAATATTTAGATTAGTCAAAATTTTTACTTTCAACAATGGACTTTGTTGAATGAATGAAGTTTCCTGAAGAGAATGAAATTCATTTACTTTATGATTAAAACTAATAATACTCATCTCAATTTCAATATCAGTATTAGGATAGGTCTAGAATAAAAAAAGGGACTAAATACGGTCACTGGAACAGATCATAACAACTGACTAGCAACTAATAACTTTAAACATAAATGTGGAAGAAAATGCAGTTTTTAGGTGACAATGTGGGGGAAGAGGAGGTTGTGGTACAAGGAGGAAGAGAAGTAATCTGACACTTACAGGTACTGATCAAGGACGTCAGAAGAAGGAAGGCTTTGAAAAGTGATCTCATTTGTAAGAAAGAAAACCTGATAAATAATAGCAGCAATGATTATATCTCCAGACTGATAATATTTATGAACAATTGGAAGAGGACTACTAAGTTTGCAGGTGTAGGGAGGAGAAATGCTCATCATAGTTGGAGGGAAAAGTAAAACTAATGTTCTGAATATAACAAATTCATTGTAATATGTAGTCATTGTAGACATTAAACAATAACTCCTATGTCACCATTCAACTAACTCATTAACTGTATCTAAAGTTAAGATAATGAACTTTATCTAAAGTTAACAGAATAACAGAGCTGGAAGGGACTTTGGAGGTCTTC
>WNWU01012174.1:68538-90520 GCA_012654045.1 Ptyas mucosa
TTGCATTAAATGTATTTAAGGCCTTCAATTGTGTGGAATGGCCTACACTGAAGATATTTACAGAGAAGTTAGGTTTTGGAAAAAAAAATAGAGAATAATTCAGAGAATAAAGTGAGAATAATTATAAATGATGATATTACAGAGACAATAACCTTAAGCTGGAGAATGAGACAGGGTTGCCCTTTATCTCCAGTTTTATTGCATTATTGATGGAGGTTTTCGCAAATGCAATTAGGGAAGATTCATTGATTGAAGGAATTGGTGTACATAAAAAACTAAAATGAATTTATTTGCAGATGATACATTATTAACATTTCAAAATTGTGTAGTTATTATACAGAGGATATATTTACACCTGAACAAATTTTGGAAATATAGTGGATTACAAATAAACTGGGAAAAAATTATGTTATATAATCATAGTAAAGAAGAAATAGAGGAAAATATAGGTTAAAAATAGTAGATAGTATTAAATATTTAGGTACTGACATACCCCAAAATATTTAAGAGTTAATAAAAATAAACTATGAAAAGTTAAAGAAAGATATAAAAGATAAAATAGATAAATATGAGAAAGTAAAATTATCCTGGTTTGGAAGAATTGCAATGATAAAAATGAAAGTTTTACCAAACATTAAATCAAATAGAGATTAAATATACAAAAATTTGTTGGAGGTGCGAGAAAGCGGTTGGAACATATAAACATATCTGGTGGGATTGTGATAGTGCACAAAAATATGGGACATGGTGTTTGGAAAAATTAGAGCACTTTTGAATGTAAATTTAGGTATGTCACTGAGGATTGCATTACTATTGCTATTGGAAAAACAAGATATAAATGAAGCAAAAAAGGAATTGATTGTAAAGTTGATAATGGCAGCTACAGTAGATTAGTGATAGCTAAATATTGGTGACAAAATTGGGATATTCAAAGAAGTAAGTGGTATAATGAAATTTGGAGTATGGCAAGAAATGATAAATTAACAACAGAAATTAAATTTAAAAAAGGGATGAAAAAAATAAACAATTAAAATGAAATATGGGGGGGGGATTTTATAAAAAAAGTGTTGGTGGAAGGCAAAGGGAAAAAACCTACTCAAGAATATATGTTGTTTTGGAGGTGATAAGGGCACAATTGGCATATATTGTATATCTTTTAGTTGTTATAGTAGAAGTAATATAAGGGGGGGGAAGATCTCGGGGGGGATGCACTGTAATGTTTGTATTTTTTTCTCTTTTTCTGTATTTTGAGTTATAAATACATCTGTGTATAAATCTGTGTATTATTTGTATTTAAAATAAATAAAAATTAAAAAAAATTAAAAAATCAAATGTTTCAATAAGATGCTATGCGCAATATTTTCAATCATCATACTATTTATTAAAGATACTTATTTATTAAAAATATCCCCCATTTATATTTATTATATCATTGAAACATTTAATATAATTCTTTGCTTACCGAATTGGTCAGCTATCTTCCCATCTGGACATAGTTTACAGTCATAGCAACAGGATAATTTCCCTTCCATTTTTATCTTGCTGTGGCCAAGAGGACACTTCTTGTTACAGATAGAAAGAGGTAATGCCTGCTCATAAATAAAACCAAAATTCACAGAAAGAATGTAATCTTGGTGGATTGTTCTTTTCATCAATTACACATATGCTGTCGAAGCGTAAATCAGCCCCGTCCCCCCTCCCCCGGGGTAATTGCACTTGATTAGAGACGGATGGATCTTGCTTTTCCATACTGTATACTTTAAAGAAAGAAAACCCGAATACATTCTAATAAACTTTTATTATAAAAATAAAAAACTAGGTAACTACATTTTACCGGCAGCTTATCACAAAGATGAACAAAGGAAGTAAAAATCAGGAAGTTAGAGAAGAAAAGAATGTAAACATGTGCAGTAGCTTAAAGTTTCACAAAACCAGTCTTATCTCTTTTGCTCTGGATACATGATAAAGTTCCCTGGCAGGCTACTGTAAATCTCAGAATGGATGCTCGGCTGACAACACATAATGCAATGACAACCCCTTCTTTGTCAGCTGAACAGACATCAAGTATAGCCATCAAGTAAGGCACATCTTCTTACGCAGATACTCGTGCTGAGCTGCTGGAAGTGGTTTGTTGAGCATATCAGCAATCTGATCATGTGTAGGCACATACTCCAATTTAACAAAACCTTGTCTCACTAATTGTTTGGGCTTCTCTTCATATATAATCCAAACAGGAAAAAATGTAGATATTATATTTTCTCTAATCAAAGAATTCGATCAACCATCTCTATTTCAGAGGAGGTTATTAAAAAGTTAATTCTAAAGTGTTGAAATCATGAAATTTGTAGCTTTTAAAAAAAAACATTCTGTTTTAATAAATTGTATTTATCTTAAAGTACATACACCTCTAAAGAATTTAGCAAATGTACTTAGAAAGACATCCTGTATACTAAAACAGCTTAGCATTGGAACTACAGAAATATTTTGGATACACAAATCTTAAGCTACCTCTTTGATCCCAGTAAAGGAGAACATTTGTAGCTCTAGATTGAAATGAGAGGTACTTGATGCTCTCTGAATTTGGTACCACAATGGTGATGTTATCTAGTTTGGGTAATGAAATGCTTGCAAGAAAGCAAACAAACTCAAGAAGTTCCAAAGTTATCACCACACATACACCTCTTTGACTTTAGAAGTTTGTGTTCATATCACATTAAGAAAAAATACCCACTTACTCCTTTTGGCATTCCAAAGGGCCTGAAGACCTCATCCTGCCAACTGGCTTGGAGCTTCAAAATGGTTGTATCATTCTGATGGTGGTTAAAGGACTAAGCTAAGATCCTACCTCCTCACTTCCTTCTCATAAATAAATCATATTTATTGTTTTAATATTTTACAATTACAAGCCACCTAAAGTCACCTCTAGGTACCCATTCCTAGGTGAGATGGGCAGCATATAAATTTAATAATAAATAATAATACATGTAAGTTGAGCCCAATTTGCGCCCAAAATTTCTGTTGCTAAGTGACAGACTCAGTTAAGTGAGTTTTGCCCATTTTATGACCTTTCTCACATTTGTTAAGTGAATCACTGCTGTTGTTAATAGCAATAGCAATTACACTTAGACTTATATACCACTTCACAGTGCTTTACAGCCCTCTCTAAGTGGTTTACAGAGTCAGCCTCTTGCCCCCAATAATCTGGGTCCACATTTTACCAACCTCGGAAGGATGGAAGGCTGAATCAACCTTGAGCCTGGTGAGATTTGAACTGCCAAATTGAGAACAGAGGGTGGAAAAGAACTGCGGGGAAACAAAATGTAACTTAAGCTAACAGTTTATTAACGCTAACAGTTTAGGTAACAGTGACAGTTCAGCTAATGGCAACAGCTGATTCTCCGTCTGACAGCTTCTTTTATACTCAGCTGTCAGATGGCCAGCCAATCAGTTTGAATCTCTCTTCCTGCCTGAGAGATGGACTGAAGTGAAACCTTAGTACATGACACTACTTCCCACCTGGATGGTGCATGTCCTTTGTATTCCCTGCTGCCACCATCGCCCACCACCTTTTGCTGGTCCAAGCTAAGAAACTTGAGTTTACTTTATAAACCTTGCTCTGCCACCTTTCCGTCCTTCCCCCCCTCCCGCCTGTTAAATTTCTCATCCTCCCCCAGGCTCTAGACCAGTTATGGCTAACCTTTTTGCCATTGTGTGACAGGCCTCTCTAGGAGTCTCTGGAGGCTGGGAACAGCAAAAAAGTCACTTCCTGTCCCACCGGGACTTGGGAAATGGGCCATTTCAGGCCTCCAAAGGGCCTCTGAGGGAATGGGAAAGGCTGTTTTCACCCTCCGCAGATTCATAGAGAGGATCTGGAGCCAGGTAAGAAAGAAAAACGGGCCTTCCCCACTCATCCCCAGCCGCTCTGGAGGCAGGAAACAGCCTATTTCTCTACTCCTGGTGGGCCCAGAAAGGCCAAAAATCAGCTGGCCAGTGCACACATGCACACCAGAGCTGAGCTGGCATGCCCACTGATATGGCTACATGTGCCACCTGTGGCACGCGTGCCATAAGTTTGCCATCATGGGAATAGGGTTTGCTTGGTAGTCCTGGAGTCTCAGGGAGGTGTTTCTCAGCCACTTCTTAGCGATGGTAGGCATCAGTCTCTTGACTGTGCTCCATGAGACTAAGGACCTGGATGATCCAGTGTCCACTTCCATCTGGCAGGGGACCCCTTTGAGTTTGACCGTGAAGTAAATTTTCTTGGTTAAGGCATGGCTGGCCTGAACAATGACTGTTTCTGCCTGGTAACTGTTTCTAGAAATGGAAAAACAGTCTTCTCCATCCCTTGGCAGTCTCTGTTGCAGCTTTTTGGCATACTACTGGCCTACTGGCTGGGTTGCCCTGCAGACCCTGGTCAAATGACCCTTTTTCTGGCACCTCTGACAGATGTCTGTTTTGATCCAACAATCTGCTCATGGGTGATTCCCGCCGCAGCCTACTCACGCAGTTGGAGGAAACAGTGGCTTCTTTTCTGTGACCCAGCTCTTCGCTTTTGTTTCCTTGAGGTGGTTCACATCCTCCTCCTCCTCCATCACCTCTTCGGTGTCCACTTCATCATTATGCATGGCAATGGTTCTTCTTGCCATGGATAGACTGATTGCCTTTGAATCTCTACCATCAATTGGCTCGACATCTCTGTGGTGCATACCTCCTCTAACATGGCTTGTAGGGTTAGGTCTGTTCTGGCTGAAGCTGGATGTCCCTCACCCTGCATACCACTCAGTCAAGGAGGATGTCATTCAGGTCCCTGAAGTCACAGTACAATGCTGGGCCTGAGTGGCGCAGTAGACTAAGGCACTGGTTAACATTCAGCTGCCTGCAATTACTGCAAGTTCTAATCTCACCAGGCTCAAGGTTGACTCAGCTTTCCATCCTTTCTAAGATAGGTGAAATGAGGACCCAGATTGTGGGGGCAATAAACTGACTTTGTATAAATATACAAAAGTATGAAACTATTGCTTAATGCATTATAAGCCGCCCTAAGTCTCCGGAGAAGGGCGGCATATAAATCAATTTTTTTAAAAAAATGCTGCCATAATCAGTGCCACCACATACTGTTTAATGACTCACCCTCATGTTGGTTTTTGTGGTGGAAAGCGTGATGGCGGGCTATTTGTGAGGGCATGGGTATGTAGTGGCTTCATAGTTTGCCTTCTAGCATCTCCCAGGGCATTGATTGGCTCTCCACAGGGGCGAGAAGAGCCCTTGCGGTTTCAAACTTGTCAGCTCCACAGAAGCTTAGGAAAAATGCTTTTTTACAGTTGCTTGAGAGTTCTGTGTAGTCATTGGTTTTGAGAAAGCACTGGAATCTTGCTATATAAGAGTCCCATGTTTCCACGGCTGGGTTGTAGGTCATGAAAGTAGTCAGTCCAGCCACCTCCTGTCAGACCGTGGCACTTAGCGGATGCGTCTGATGAAAATTGGGCTTGTAGCACAATTATTTCACCATTCGTGACTTCAGCTCAGGTGGTAACGACTAGCTCAATTTAACAGCTTCAGTTCAGGTTTAGTGTCTAGCTCTCTCTGTCACCTCAGTTCTCTCTCTTTTTTTAAATTTTAAGAAGTTTTTTATTAATAATTCAAAATTAAAAACATTGGACATAGATATGACATCACTGGTCCCAAGCATCTTCCAATACTTTAAATTAATACATAATATACTAATGGTAATATAATAATATATTCCTTACACCTTATACATTATTTAAACACAGTATAAAAATAGTCATTTATACCTTATTCCTATACAATTATACATACCTATACCTACATACAGTATACCTATCTATACAATTCACATATATATTTATCTATTTGACTCAGCGATCCTCCTTTTATTTAACCATTCATAGAATTTTGCCCAGATTATATAGTACAATGTTTCACTTTTATCCTTGAGTTCCAAGGCGAGTCTATCCATTTCTGCTCAGTTGAACATTTTTAGTAGTATTTCCTCTTCATTTGGAGGATCTTTCTCTTTCCTCTTCTGCGCAAAGGCTATCCATGTTGCTGTAAGTATATGTAGTAGTAGATAATTTATGTCTTCTTGTATTTGCCCTCTGTCATTCCCAAAAGGAAAAATTCTGGTTTGTCTTCTATGTTTATTAACAAAATTTCTTCCAACCAACTCTTTATCAGATTCCAATATTTCTTTTCCTTTGGGCATTCCCAACACATATGATAGAAGTTCCCCAGAGCCACCTCACACTTCCAACATGCCAAAGAATTTCCCTTATTGATTCATGCTAATCTTGGGGTGGGGGGGGGGAGGTGCCACCTATAAAATATCTTATATAAATTTTCATTATATGAAGTTGCTAATGTAATTTTTAAATTTTTTCCCGAAGAGTCTGCCAATTGTCCAAATCAATATTATGCCCAAAATATTTACTCCAAATTATCATAGTTTCTTTGACTTGTTCCTCAATCATGTCTTGTTCCAATAAATAGCAATATAATTTACTTATGGTCTTGCCCTCCCTGCTTAATAAAATCTTATCTAATTGTGATAATTCTTGCTTTATACCCCATTCCTTTTTGTCTTTGCTAAATTTAGATTGTATTTGGAGGTATGCCCATCATTTTAATTTGATTCCGTCTTCCTTTAAAATGTTTCTCACTTTCAATTCTCCTCTCTCATTCAAAATATCTTTATAGGTGTCTATCACCTCAGTTCTCAAATCCCACGCTCATCACCAGTATTCACGTGATGTATAGTGACATTTCCCCCCTTTGTGGAGCTGGGGTGAGCGTGGCCTGCATGTGACGCATCTGGCCTGTGGGCTGCCAGTTTGACAATCCTGATTTAGTCCATTAATCTGTGGAGAATAATTTCAAGAAAAGGGAAAAATGAGACATACCTGGTTAAACATGAGAGGCCAAATGGTTTCCTTGTCAGAAATGGTGAGGAGCTTTTCTGGGAGAGCCAGGGGATCGATCTTTCCAATTTGGATTTTGAGAAAGGACTTGTTTGGAAATGTGACCCAATTTAAAATATCAAGTCCAGTTTCTAATGCCCCATTGGGACCAAAAGAAACCTGTTCTCCAGCACTGTTGTTAAAGGAGACTTGTTGCAAAAAAAGGTGGAGCTAAAGGAAGATGACAAAAAAGAGGATAGAAACAGGAAAGTTATCAGAAATCTTTGAAGGGGATGGGGACATTTCAATTTGTTTCTTTCAATTTGGCCTAGGCTTAAAAAAAAAGTAAGATGTTGCATTTTGCCTTGGTCAAACTATTTCAAACTGGTAAAAAAAATATAGTTTTATCAAATACATTTTCACCTCTCAGCTGAAAAACTGTCAGATGAGAATTCCAAAAGAAAATCAAGAAAAGGGCAGATCTAGGAAATCACTTAGCTTTGATTGACCATTTCAGAAATGGGGAATTCAGTGTTCTGCCAT
The DNA here is from genome assembly GCA_012654045.1 of Ptyas mucosa. Taxonomy (NCBI): domain Eukaryota; kingdom Metazoa; phylum Chordata; class Lepidosauria; order Squamata; family Colubridae; genus Ptyas; species Ptyas mucosa. The sequence goes on from WNWU01012174.1 coordinate 75,999, forward strand.
ATAATAGGCAAGATAGAGAGTGGCATGTTAACAGCAGCCAGAATTGTGTTCGCACAATATTGGGAGGGTGAGGAGATCCCCACAGAAGTAAAGTTAATAACGAAAATTTTAGAATGTGCAGAAATGAATAAACTAATATTTCAAATTAAAGAAAAGGAAGACACTGAATATTTTGAGGTATGGGATCTGTTCTATCGATGGTTAAATAAGAGAAACAGGAGTTAGAATCTCGAGGATGACAAGAAAAAGATTAATCTCACTACTAGGGTTGTTTACTGTAACTTATTAATTTTGATTAGTATTACAAATTAATATGTATTAATTTTATAAGGGAAAAGCATTATTAATTATCAAACTACCATTAGAGCAGAGGTCATCAACTGGTGGTCCAGGGACCACCGGTTGTCCATAAAAAATTATTTGTATTTTTTATATTGCACTAAATTAGGGGTCCTCAAACTACGGTCCCTGAGCTGGATATGTACAGTGAATGCTTGTGTTGCTGCGGAAAGTCACCCCCTTCAAGGGAGACTTTTTCTGCAGGTTGGAGGGGGGCAGAAATTCCGACTTGGGGTCTGCTTCAGCCTCCTGGTGCGGGGCTTTGGATGAAGGCTGGAGGGAAGCGCCACTGGTGGCAAAAAGCCAGAGGGCTTCATTCCAGTGGGACTGCATCATGGCCTGGAACTGGCTGACCATCTCATCCTGTTGAGCCTCAAGGCATCAGTACCTGGCCTTGCACTTCCTCAAGTCTTCCCTCTGCTTGGAAAGCCTATACTCATAGTCCTCAGTGAGGTGCTTCTGTTGAGGTGCTTCTTCTCAGTTAGATCCAATTTGAATTGAGCCAGCTATTTTGCTAACTCTTTCTCATAGTGGATGCTTAGCTCCAACAACTGCTTCCTGTTGGGGCCCTAATGAGACTGGGAGGGCAGGTGAGGAGTGGCTGGGAGGGGAGGGATGAGTAGAGGCTGGCAAGGTACCCCTCAATGTGAGTAACATCAAGTTGGCCATGCCCACCCAGTCACATGACTACCTAGCCACACCCATCCAGCCAGTCATTAGTGGTCCGCAGGATTTAAAATTATGAATTTAGTTGGGGACCCCTAGACTAGTGGATACTATTATTATGATTATGATGAATACTACTCCAAAGACATGTAACCAGGCAACACATTGTATATATGGATTTTGAACATTTTGCTCTTTTTTATCTATATTATTTTTAAAAAAAAGAAGAGGGAAAAAAAGATAGAGAGTGGCATGGTGCCTAGTGGTGAAGACCATTGCATCCCATTTAGAAGGTTAAGCGTTCAATCCTAAACAATGAAAAACGTTTCTCCATGAGGGCACAAAGAGAAAATATCTGCTGTGAACTCTGTGTGGTGTCAGGAAGGGCCAGTAAACACTCAGGTCCATTCAGTTGCCCCATCTCTACCCTGAATTAAGGGATTACAGGGTCATAAAAAGAGACTTAGTGTAGGCAAGGTAGAATTCTCAGAGAGAGACAATTCTAGGACAAGATGGCGTTTACTTCCATTCAGGGGTAATTCCAGATATTACTCTTGAGAGAGAAAAAATAAACTTGAAATATTCTTCATGCAATTCATTGATAACTTTGTTATTCACTGGAAGTAACACTAAGTATAGTTACCTTTTGAATATGTACCTTTGACACCTTTGAATCTTAATAACTCAAAAATTAAGCTGGTGAGGAATAATAATGCTATTCAGTCATAAAGAAGTTGTCATTTTCTACATATAAAATTGTCAAATATAATGGATTGAATAAGATCCTCTACATACCATTTAAGACATAAAATGAAGTCTGTATGTTACATATTTTTGTATCTTTATCTAAGCCTTAGATTTATATTCCTTTTCTTTCATATGAAAATATCAACTATTTCTGTATAGCTTTCAAAATTATATATAAAGCGTTCTAGCCAGTGGTGAAATCCAATTTTTGTACTACTGGTTGTGTGGGAGCGGCTTGGTGGGCATGGCAGTGGAAAGATATTGCAAAATCCTGAGTCCCTCCCCACTCCTGGGGAAAGGATATTGCAAAATCTCCATTCCCACCCCACTCTGGGGCCAGTCAGAGATGGTATTTGGTGGTTCTCCAAACTACTCAAAATTTCTGCTACTGGTTCTCCAGAACCTGTCAGAACCTGCTGGATTTCACCCCTGGTTCTAATTGTTAAAACAACACAACACAACACAACACAACAAAACAAAACACAAAACCAGTCCTCTATTCTGGTACTTGATGATTAAGCCAAATTTTGTATTAGGCAACATTACTTGCCAGGGTGATTGGAGGAAGAGATTCCATCTCCTCTCATTCATTTTTCGTCTCCCTTTGAGTTTGGCAGAGCACATGGCCTTCAGAGCATGTGCCACAGCATAGACTGCATTGTAGATACTGTAACTATGTCCATTCATCGTGGTGTCAAAAACAGAATTAGGAAGCGTCTCCACCTTCTCTTCTCCAGTGCAGATCCTTTTAGCATTCTCATTGGTAATATAACTGGAGAAGGAGCATTCAAATGAATCTTTCCAGAAATCCCTAATAAACCCATCCTCTTTTTCTAAGTTTGGGTTTCTCTTCTGCATAAATTGTTGGAATCCGGTCAGCTCCTTTGAATGAATTGCCAAAGAAAGTGCACCATGGAGAAAATCAATGGGCAACGGTCTTTGCATTAGAATGGATGTGAATTCCATCTGGGCTGTCATGATCCAAACTTTGGCCGTTCTCTCCTTTGGAATATTATCATAACTGAAAAAATAGATCATTACTCTCAAAGGCACCAAGCCTATAATTTCAGCACTTAAGATAACTGCAATGACTGTACTTTCCATGATCACTTTGAATATTTTACCTGCATTTTCTATCCACTCAGCAGCTGCATTACCATACATTATCAGGGGAAGACATTCTATAAAGTCAAAGCAGATTCCTCTCTCTGAAAACATGGAAATTCTCTTTTGAATGAATCTGTCCCTATCTTCCTCATACATAGAAACTAACCCAACCCAGATCCATCCAAAATGCAACAATAAGTGCAGTATTCCTTTAAATTGGTGGTTCTCATCCAGGAACATCGATTTGACAAATGTTGCTGTTTCAGCATTCACCAATGGAGCTGATCCATATGTGATCTAAACGAAGGAAGTCAGAAGAACATAAAAATGAAGGATTTCTTCTAAAATAAAAACAAAAGTTAAAAACCAATGCATGTGTGTTTATTTAATCCAATCTCTGTTTTTGAGTGGGATACAAAAATAGGATGCCTAAAAATTAGTTTTACATGACATCTGCAATTTTCCTCATCAAGCAAAAAGGGATAGCCCTTTGAAGATATTCTTACTTTTGGTTTGCTCAAATTTTCATTTCAGTGACCCAACTTTTGAATATAATAAATAGCTGGTGAAGTTCTCATATTGACCCATTTTTTCTCTCACCTGGGGAAATTTGTAGTTGCACAGAGAGATTGCCATGTTGAGACAGGTGTTACTACGGGGTCCTCCAATGACAACTACTGTCTTGGTCTGGTCATTGCATTTGTAGTTGGGTATAAATTCATCTTTTGTAGATAGAAATTCCATTGCTAAATGATAAGTTGTACTTTCCATATTGTAGTCAGTACCAATATAGAAACCAAGGGTAATATTGGGTAAAATCCCAGAATATTCATTGATCTCCTTTACAGCAAATGGCAGAGCCAAAGTGTGCTGGTAATTATGAGTGATGAACCTTCAGTGAAAGATATAAACTATGACAATATATTTCTGTTTCAAAGTTGGACAGCTGTTTTATACATATGTATTCATGAATATATAAATTGGTGCTTATTTTTTGTTCTGGACACAATTTGGTCACTATCAAATAATAGCCCTAGATTGTATCAACTAGAAAGCACCAATCTAGATCTGGCTACTTAACATTGAGTTAAGGTAGCATTTACTCAGACCCCATTTGAAATGTTGTGTAGAGTTCTGGAGACATCACTTTAAAAAAAAGATATTGATAAGATTGAGAGAGTCAAGAAATAGGCAACAAAAATGGTGAAAGGTTTGAGGGACAAAACAGATAAGGAAATATAAGAGGAACGGAATATATTCAGCCTACAGGACAGAAGGAAAGGGGAACATGATTGAAATCTTTATATAAATTAAGGAGTGTGAATAAGGTTCTAGAAGGGAGCATTCTCAATATTAATTAAAACATTAGAACATGGGATCATTATCTCTAACTGACAGGAGGGAAGTTCAAAACTATTGTTAAAAAATATTAACTTCACCGAAAGAGAAGATAGAACCTTGGAAACAACTTCCAGGGAGGTAGTGGATCACACACCAGTTTACTGAGTTTAAACATGAAACACATCCGTTTTCGATGTTTCTATCTGATTTCAGTATTATCTATATCCTATCTGTATTTTCTAAGGGAAGGAAGCCAGCTCCATTTTACACCCTAAACCTAAATTATGCACTAGAAGGTTTCCTGTTTTGTATCTGGATGAAAGAAAGGGTGGGAGACCCTCAAGATTCACCAGAGAGCTTCTGCAATATGTAGATTGGTCAAACTTTTTTTTACTTCCAACAAGGGACTTTGTGGAAGTAAGTGTTTCTTGAGGAGAATGAAATTCATATACTTTACAAATAAAACTAATAATATTCATCTCAATTGCAACATCAGTATTAGGACAGCTCTGAAATTAAAAATGACTAAATATGGTCACTGGAACTAGTCATATCCACTGACTAGCAACCAATACTTTTAAGCATAAATGTGAAAGAAAATACATTTAGGTGTCAAGGAGGGCAAAGAAGAGGTGTGGTATGAGGAGGAGGAGACGTAGTCAGATACTTACATGTACTGATCAAGGACATCATACTTAGGAAGGCTTTGAAAAGTGATCTCATTTGAAAGAAAGAGAACCTGATAAATAATAGCAGCAATGATTAAATCTCCAGACTGATAGTATTTATGAACAATTGGCAGTGGACTACTAAGTTTGCAAGTGTAGGGAGAAGAAATGCACAACATAGTTGGAAAAAAAAGTAAAATTAATGTTCTGAATATAACCAACTGTCTATAACATGTAGTCATTGTAGACCTCTAAGAGTATCTCTTATGTTACCATTCAACTGAGTAGCTGATCATTCATTAATATTATCTAAACTTAAGACAATGAATTTCATTAAAAAAAAATGAAGTGTCACAGATGAAATACTAATCCTACCTACATGCACTTCTGTATTTCTAAACAGATATTAATAAAATGCAATGTCTTAATCCGGGGTGATCATTTTTACAGTGGCAGCTGGAATTCCCTTAAGATTTGGAGAAGAAGGAACAATAACTATCCTTAATCAGTAATCAGTATCATTCTTTGCAGCAGTGCTTTGAAAAATATCAGAAGGAAACATGTTTATCGTATTCCAATAGTCCTTGCTATACGGTTATGAACTTTCGGAAGTAAGGCATGAAGTAAAAAAATAGGGGAATAAGAGTTGATATGCTCTGAAGAATACAAATGAAAACACCACTAGAAGGGAAAAAAAGAATAGAAACACACCCGTTGAGGTCATTTGGCCCATCAATTTTGCTTCATACATATTACTTTTTTAATACTTAATACTTTGCTTTAAAAAAAATAAGTTATTCTGTTTTTAATGCTTAATTTAATTGATTAAATTGTATACCACCAAGAACGCCTCTCTGAGGGAGATGGGAAGTGAAGAAGAATGAAATACACATACATACATACATACATACATACATATATGCATACATACATACATACATACGCTGAATCTCCCTTGAATACTGCAATTTTAATTCAAGCCCTAGAAGGACATCGTCCTGGAATGTAGAAGATGGATTCAATTGGAAATGTAGCTTTGGGATGTGAGTTGACCCTGTTATGGTGGAGTTATGCTTCCCTAATAGATGGGCATTTTCAGAATCTTCCTTCTCCTCTCTCTGGCTCTCAAGATCCTGCAGCAATCAGCAGAACATTTGTGGTACCCTACATGGCACACCAGCTATGACCATTCCAGTGGCAGATTGATGAGGCCATTTGTATTCCCTAGCTTTATCTCACTCATCTGCCTAAATCAATGATTAAAGTAGAATATGTTTTCCACACAAAACCTAAAAATAGATAAAGAGAACCCAGCTGAACAAATGAATCAAAAACTTTATTCCTGTTCATTTTTTTATTGAGCAGTTCTCCTCCAAAGAGTAGTTGAGTATCAGACATGTTTGAATGGCTGACTATGATAACAACAGTACATGGATACACCCAGGTGAAAGCAACAATAAATAGGATGTCTACAATTTTTGCCTTCACCATCAAACTAAAGCCAAAATTATCAATGCACTAATCTCAGTAGGAAAGTATTAGATGTCATCTAAAGCTCAAGAATAATAATTAAGAATAATTCTTAATTAAAGAAGCCATCAATGCTGAGACAGTGGTCATCATGAATAAGGCTACATTATTCTCAGTGAAGCTGAGAAAAAGATCTCCAATATCACTAACTTCAAACATGTCTCCCCAGTTTCCAGAACAACATATCTCCTAGGCTTTCATGACTAAAAGAAAGGAAACAACTGTTGGGCCTATTGTTTCTGGCCTAGCACCTTACCTGCTGTACCAAAGTGGCTCTCAAACTTTCAGAATTGTGGAAAGGGATGCTAATTTGACTTTTCCTGTATGATTAGGGGAAATATTGGGAGACCTTGAGGCCATGGTGGGATTCAAATTTTTTTACTACTGGTTCTGTGGGCATGGCTAGATGGGCATGGCTAGGTGACCATCTGACTGGATGGGCATGGCTAGGCAGTCATGTGACTGAGTGGGTGTGGCCAACTCAACTTCATTTATTTGATCCTAATTACTGTTTACAGTATTAAAAAAAAGATATACCAAAAAGTAGTTTATTTTGGACTTCCGGCAGTACTTCTGGCACCTTCAGAAGTGGGACCATGAGCTCCGCAGCCTGTTCCAAGATCTCTCTGTCAGAGAGCTCCAATTGGGGCCATAGCCAACCTGTAGGGGAGGCAAAGTAAAGGGGGACTGCCGTGCAGGTTGAGGAGAGCCACATCTCTCCTCCCTGATTCAGAAAGCCCCTTATCCAAAGACAAAGAGCAGCGGCCATCAAAATGGCTGCCATGAAGACGGGGAGAGTCTGAAACACTAAGACAGTGCAAGAGCGGAGAAAGTGAATGGTGCATGAACTGGGTGAGAGAATTTTTTTTTTTAAATTGGATCCCAAGAAATCTAAGGAGCAAGTGTATTTAGAACTATTTGTTGAAGTGGAGTACCAGATACTGAAGGATTAATGCATTACTGAAGGATTTAATTGGAAAAAAAATACTTTTAAAAATAAATAGTTAAAGATGTGGCATTGAAGAGGCTGTGCCACACGATCATCAGAACCTTTTTTTAAAAAAAACTTTTTTAAAGCATTTTTTTACTACCTATTTGCCTGAACTGGTAGTAAAAAATTGCTTTAAAAAAAGTAAAAAAAAAATTCTGACAATGCCACACAATCATCAGAACCTTTTTTCCCCACTTTTTTAAAAGCATTTTTTTACTATCAGTTCAGTAAAAAATGCTTAAAAAGTAGGGGAAAAAATCAGAGAGGAAATAGAGCTAATGAAACATAAAATCAATATATTACAACAGGAAAAAATGATAAGGAATATAAAATTGGCAAAACAAAATTATTTTGAATCGGCAAACAAACCAGGGAGATGGCTTGCCCATAAATTGAAAAAAGAAAAAACTAAACAAATGATGCAATATTTACAAGATGGACAAGGAAACTTGCACCATAAAATTGATGGGAAAAAAACATTATTCAAATTTATTTTCAAATACTATATAATCAAGAAAATATTAAAGAAAATATCATCAATTACCTACATGAATAGGTATAACAAGTATAACAGATGAAGATAGGGAAATGTTGAATGGGAAAATTACATTAACAGAGTTAAGAGAGACAATTAAAAAACAGAAAAATAACAAAACACCAGGGACAGATGGAATTCCGGCGGAAGTATATAAAAAATTTCAGGAAGTTTTGGAAGAAATTATGTTGGATATATGTAATAAGGTATTAGAGAAAGCCCTAATGCCAAATTTGTGGATGGAGGCATATATAACATTAATCCCAAAAGAAAGTATGGACAATCAATTTATTCAAAATTATAAGCCAATCTCACTTTTAAATGCCGACTATAAAATTCTGGCAACAATAAAGCAGAAAGATTAAAAAAGATATTAAACAAAATAATACATTCGTATCAAAATGGGGTTTTACCCAAATGACAAATTAAAAACAATAGAAGGATTATAATGAATATTTTAGAATATGATGAGGCCCACCCAGAAAAACAATTGACAGTAATAATGGTGAATTGGCAGTTTTTAATTATGTAATTAATCGGGATGAAATTTGGTGAAAAATTTATAGAAATGATTAAGACAATTTACTCTAGGCAGGCAGCAAAAATTATGGTCAATGGAGAAAAAGTCAACATAAATAAACGGGTCAGACAAGGCTGTCCATTGTCTCCCCTTCTATTCATCCTTTCATTAGAAATACTATTGGCTCAGGTAAGGGGAAATAGGGAAATAAAAGGGTTAAGAATTAAAAGAGAAGAATACAAAACAGAGACTTTTGCAGACAACATGGCATTTACAATAGAGGACCCTTTGGGAACAGGAGTAAAGCTCCTACAAGAAATAGAGAAATTTGGACTTCTGCTGTTGCCGCAAGCCGTCGCTGACGGTCTTTTGAAGACCGCCAGCCCGATCGCCCGTAAAAGAGCCGTTTCGGCAATAGAAACGGCTCGAAAAACTCCAAGGCGTGAGGGTCTTGCGAGGAGAGCTGGCGGCTGCAGGTAGAGTCCCCTGTGAGACCCCCAGAAAGTTTTTTTTTGCTTCTGGGGAGTTAACAGGGTGGGACTCCCTATCCAAGCCGCTGAAGCTCCGGACGACTGGGAAACTCTGCTAAAAGCAGAGCAAGACAGCATGGCAGCATTACCAACATCAACAAATAATAAAGAAGAACTGAAACTTCCTATCAAACAGCAAGTATTGAAAGTTTTGTGAATTATTTCAAAGAGTTTTCAAAGTGAAAGTAATCTGGGACTGAGAACAGGAAAAAAAATGGTGCTTGCTTTCAGTGGAGAACAGCTGAAAGCGAAAGTAATTTGATCAGTGTATTTGGCTACATTTTAAAGTAACAAATCCGGCTGGAAGAGGCAGAAAAGCAACCAAAAAATAAAATAAAATAAAAATAGTAACTGATTTTTATAGACCTGATTGAATCTGGAGAATTTTTTGGGAAAAGTTGCTAGAATTTGTGGAAAAGGAAGATCTTTAAGAGGCAAAATGGCAACAAAGCAACCAGGGGGGGGCTCCCCCACACATAAACAGAAGCAGCCTCAAACAGCGCAGCTGCAAACCCAGACAAAGGAAGAAAGTCAATATGACCTTATTATTAAAGAAATTCAAAGATCAGAGAAGGAGGTTAAAGGAATGGTTCAAGAGAAATATGATGCAGTTAAACAAGATATTCAAACAGTGGTTAAAGGCCTGTCTGAGGTAGTGTTGCAGATTGATAAAAAAGTGGATAACCTTGCTTCAGAGGTAGAGACTAAATTTAGAGCATCTGACACAAGAATTGATGAAATACAAGAAATTACACAAAAAATGGAAAATGAGATTACTATGATGCAATTTCGATCAATGGAGTTTGCTATTAGACTTAGAGGTCTAAAAGAGAACAGCAGAGAAGATCTTAAAAAAATTTGTGCTGATGCTTTGGCAGTTTTGTTGAAGGTAGAACCTGATCTGGTTCTGTGTAAGATTGATAAGGCATATAGAGTCAATTCTCGTGTGGCTGTACAAAGGCAATTGCCTAGAGATGTAGTGATATATTTTACAGACAGAAGAATAAGAAATGATATTTTGCAAAACTCATTTGTTACAGCTGTTCAGGTTGAAGGAAGTCAGATCAGAATTTTCAAAGAATTACCACCCAAAATGTTAAGAGACAGAAAGGATTTTGGATTTTTGGTGGCAGAATTGAAAAAACAGAATATACAATTTAGATGGGATGCTCCAATAGGTGTAATTTTGAGGATCAGAGGAGTGAGATACCGCCTTAATACTATTGCAAAAGCAGAAGAATTTTATTATAATGTTTTGAAAGCGGGCTCTCCTCCTCCATGTACATCTTCACCAATAGATAAGGATGCTCAATTACAAGCTGAGTTTGATAAAGAAACTGAAGAACAAATAAAACAGTCCCAAAAGGAGGCAAGGGAGGCAATGGGAGCTGTAGGTGGTGTTGTGACGGATCCTTTTGCACCACTGGAAGCTTCTCCTTTGGAAGAAATATCTAAAACTTTTACAGAAGAAGTGTTGGCTCTTGAATTGACGACATCTAAAATGGAAGAGCAACGTGTGACCAGAGCGATGTCTAAGCAAATGAAGGAAAAGCAACAAGAATTTTACAAGCCACAACGTGAAAAGAGAGATAAAGGCAAGCAGCAAGTTGAAGTCATGGGAGGAGCTAAACCGAAGATTACTTCTGTACAAAAGAATCTTCAACAATTGCTCTCAAAACTTCAGACTGGATCAAATGGTACTTAAACTTTTGTCTTGGAATGTTAATGGATTGAACTCCCCACAAAAAAGAAGGAAGATATTTCATTATTTGAAACAAGTTCATAATGATGTTATTTGTTTACAGGAAACCCATATAAAATTGCAAGATCAGAAATATTTGATAAATTCAAGATTGGGAATGCAATTTGTTGCTTCAAATTTGGAAAAGAAGAATGGAGTGGTGATGTATATAAATAAAAGATTTGCAGCTAAAACTATAGAAACAGATGAAGGTGGAAGATATATTGCAATTGAAATTATTACAGATAACGGATCAATTTTGTTGGTCGGAATATATGCTCCAAATCAGCAACAGGAAAATTTTTATAAGATGCTTCATCTAAAAATCTTGGAATGGGATTACTCAACTATTATAATAATGGGAGATTGGAATGGAGTAATTCAACCAAAAATTGATAAAAAATCTACGGCCAAATTTGGGATTAAATTACCACAAGCCTTTTATGAACTGAAAGAGGATTTGGAACTGAAAGATATTTGGAGAGTTCGCAACCCAAATGAACTGGATTTTACTTTTTACTCGGACAGGCATAAATCCTTTTCCAGGATAGATTTTTTTTTTGTTAACTACGAACTTACTTCCTAAAGTAAAGAAGATAAAGATATTTCCTAGGACTTTGACTGACCATAGTCCGGTCTGGATGGAAATTGAGATGGGCAAAAGACAAAGAAGATCTTGGAGATTAAATGAGAACTTATTCAGATATGAAAAAAATATAACTGAACTTAAAAAACATTTAAAGGAGTTTTTTAAATTGAATTTAAATAAAGGTACCCCCATTGAAATAGTTTGGGATGCAAGTAAAGCATATATGCGGGGAGTACTAATTCAAATGAATTCTAAACACAGACATAATCAGCAGAAAAAGAGATTACAGTTGGAAAGTGAGATAAAAAAGAAAGAACAACAACTGATACAAAAACCAACGGATGGAAAATTGCAAACGGCTATAAAACTTCTGAAGGATCAATTTCAAATGCTTATAGCAGACCAGACGGCAACTAACTTACAATTTGCAAAGCATAATACATTTGCTAATGCTAACAAACCGGGCAGGTGGTTGGCTTATACTTTGAGGAAACAAGTAACAACACGAACTATTGATAGTACTGAGTATGCTGGTAAAGAAATTTACCAACAAGAATTAATTAAAAAGGCCTTTTTGGACTATTATACTAAGTTATATGCTAAAGATGATATACAGAACATTTTTATAGATAATTATCTAGAAGAAAAGAGAGTTTCTAAAGTTTCAACAGCTCAAAAGGAAAATCTGGAACAACTGATAACAGTGGAGGAGATTAGTTTTGTTATAAAACAACTAAAAACAGCTAAAGCTCCAGGCACGGATGGCCTAACTGCAGTTTACTATAAAACCTTACAAGAGGAAATGATTCAGCATCTCAAAGACTTATTTTGTAATATACAATTAGGAGGTAAGATACCTCCCTCGTGGAAATCAGCCTTTGTTTCATTGATACCGAAAGAAGAATCAGGTCCTAAGAAACCAGAAAATTATAGACCAATATCTCTATTAAATACAGACTATAAAATTTTTGCAAAAGTGTTTGCCAACAGATTGATGCCAGTTATTCAAAAGGTAATTCATCATGATCAAGCAGGATTTATTCAAGGCAGATATATGAAGGAGAATGTTAGGCAAGTTATAGATTTATTGGACTATCTAGATAAGAATAAACAGATCTCTGCAGTGCTGGTCTTTTTGGATGCAGAAAAAGCCTTTGATCGAGTGAATTGGAACTTTATAATCAAGACTTTGGAAAAAATGGATTTTGGGGAGCGGTTTATACAAGCAATTGCTGCAATTTATCAAGAGCAGTATGCACAACTCATTATTAATGGATGCTTAACATCAAATTTTAATATACAAAAAGGTACCAGACAAGGTTGTCCATTATCCCCACTATTATTTATTCTAACTCTAGAAGTCTTACTTAACATAATACGGGACTCGAACTCTTTGAATGGAATAGCCACAAGGCAAGAGGATTATAGAACTAAGGCATTTGCAGATGATCTGGTGGTTACCCTATCACAACCTATGAAATCAATAATCCAGATGAAAGATATTATAGAAGATTATGGCATGGTATCTGGTTTTAGATTGAACCAGAAAAAAACTAAAATGATTGTTAAAAATTTGACAGAGAGTAAAAAAAAGGAACTGGAAAGAAAGGCAGGTTTTGAAATTGTTTCAAAGGTCAAATATTTAGGAGTACAAATCACAGACTCAAATATAAAACTGTTTCAAAATAATTATGAGGTTCTGTGGCAAAAGATACAAAAAGATATGCAAAACTGGAAGAAATTGCAGTTATCATTGCTGGGAAGAATATCAGCAGTAAAAATGAATGTTTTACCTAGATTTATTTTCTTATTTCAAATGATACCAGTGCTCAAATCAGATAAACCATTGCTAGAATGGCAAAAAGGACTGAATAAATTTATTTGGAATGATAAAAAACCAAGAGTTAAACTGAAAATAATGCAAGATACTCATGAGAGAGGTGGTCTTAAACTTCCAAACCTTCGATTATACTATGAAGCAACTGCATTGATACAATTAAGTGATTGGTTTGGGAAAATTAAGACTGAATTGTTGAACATAGAAAGTCATGACCTTGTTTGGGGATGGCATGCATATCTATTTTATGATAATAAAGTGGACAAAGTGTTTAATAGTCATCTACTTAGAAATGCCTTGTTGAGAGTCTGGAGGAAGCACCGAATTAATTGGGATTATAAGATTCCGTTCTGGCTGGATCTTGCTGATACCATGTGGAATACAAATATTAAGTCACTCGGGGGTTTCTTATACAAAGAGTTACTTTATTTTGAAGAGGGCAGGTGGCGACTGAAGACTTTGGATATGCTGTTGGAAGAAGGGAAATTGTTGACTTGGTTGCAGTACAATCAATTACAGATGAGATGGAAAGAAGATCAACAAACTGGTTTAATGGAATATGAAGTAGAATTGGTTGAACAGATAAAGCAGACAGGTCCAATGCATATTAAGAGAGTTTATAATGTTCTGTTAGAAAGGGATTCAGAAAATAGTTAAAGATTGTATGATTAAATGGGCACAAAATTTCTCTCAACCAGTTATGATGGAAACATGGGAAAAAATATGGGTTCAGAATGTTAAATTTACACAGTCACAAAATCTATGAGAAAATTTTTATAAAATGTTTTATAGATGGCATTTAGACCCCAAGAAATTGTCTTGTATGTACCCTAATGTGCAGCCAAAATGTTGGAGATGTGATTGTTTAGATGCTACATATTATCATATATGGTGGACTTGCAAAAAGGTGAGGGCTTTTTGGATAAAAATTTGGTGGGTTATGCAAAATGTTTTAAAGAAAAAAATACAATTTTCTCCGCAATTTTTTTTTATTGGGCATAGCTAAAGACTTTACATTGGGTGAAACAAAACTGATTTTGTATATGGTGACAGCAGCTAGGTTGTTGATTGCCCAATATTGGAAGAGTGATGTCTTACCGACGGTGGATCAACGGACTCAGAAGATGGCTGGATTTGCAGAAATGGCGAAGATTTCAGCTTTTTTAAAAGATCAGATCCATGAGAAGTATATACAGGATTGGAATAAATGGATTGAGTATGTACAGAATAAGTATCAGATTAGAAAATATCATGTAGCTTTCAGCTGAGGGGGATTGATGATTACATTAGCAAATAGTGAAAAGATATGGAAGGATGATTAACATATATATTGTTTGGAATTATTAGTATTGCATATAATGGAAGTCAAGGGGGTTGGGAG
>WNWU01012174.1:91783-119445 GCA_012654045.1 Ptyas mucosa
TATGAGGTTCTGTGGCAAAAGATACAAAAAGATATGCAAAACTGGAAGAAATTGCAGTTATCATTGCTGGGAAGAATATCAGCAGTAAAAATGAATGTTTTACCTAGATTTATTTTCTTATTTCAAATGATACCAGTGCTCAAATCAGATAAACCATTGCTAGAATGGCAAAAAGGACTGAATAAATTTATTTGGAATGATAAAAAACCAAGAGTTAAACTGAAAATAATGCAAGATACTCATGAGAGAGGTGGTCTTAAACTTCCAAACCTTCGATTATACTATGAAGCAACTGCATTGATACAATTAAGTGATTGGTTTGGGAAAATTAAGACTGAATTGTTGAACATAGAAAGTCATGACCTTGTTTGGGGATGGCATGCATATCTATTTTATGATAATAAAGTGGACAAAGTGTTTAATAGTCATCTACTTAGAAATGCCTTGTTGAGAGTCTGGAGGAAGCACCGAATTAATTGGGATTATAAGATTCCGTTCTGGCTGGATCTTGCTGATACCATGTGGAATACAAATATTAAGTCACTCGGGGGTTTCTTATACAAAGAGTTACTTTATTTTGAAGAGGGCAGGTGGCGACTGAAGACTTTGGATATGCTGTTGGAAGAAGGGAAATTGTTGACTTGGTTGCAGTACAATCAATTACAGATGAGATGGAAAGAAGATCAACAAACTGGTTTAATGGAATATGAAGTAGAATTGGTTGAACAGATAAAGCAGACAGGTCCAATGCATATTAAGAGAGTTTATAATGTTCTGTTAGAAAGGGATTCAGAAAATAGTTAAAGATTGTATGATTAAATGGGCACAAAATTTCTCTCAACCAGTTATGATGGAAACATGGGAAAAAATATGGGTTCAGAATGTTAAATTTACACAGTCACAAAATCTATGAGAAAATTTTTATAAAATGTTTTATAGATGGCATTTAGACCCCAAGAAATTGTCTTGTATGTACCCTAATGTGCAGCCAAAATGTTGGAGATGTGATTGTTTAGATGCTACATATTATCATATATGGTGGACTTGCAAAAAGGTGAGGGCTTTTTGGATAAAAATTTGGTGGGTTATGCAAAATGTTTTAAAGAAAAAAATACAATTTTCTCCGCAATTTTTTTTTATTGGGCATAGCTAAAGACTTTACATTGGGTGAAACAAAACTGATTTTGTATATGGTGACAGCAGCTAGGTTGTTGATTGCCCAATATTGGAAGAGTGATGTCTTACCGACGGTGGATCAACGGACTCAGAAGATGGCTGGATTTGCAGAAATGGCGAAGATTTCAGCTTTTTTAAAAGATCAGATCCATGAGAAGTATATACAGGATTGGAATAAATGGATTGAGTATGTACAGAATAAGTATCAGATTAGAAAATATCATGTAGCTTTCAGCTGAGGGGGATTGATGATTACATTAGCAAATAGTGAAAAGATATGGAAGGATGATTAACATATATATTGTTTGGAATTATTAGTATTGCATATAATGGAAGTCAAGGGGGTTGGGAGGGAAAAGGGTGGGAGGGAGGGTTAGGGTGGGATTGGGAGGGAATTATATCTTTTGTATATGTACATGTATTTTATAATGTTGGGGAAGGGGGGGAAACGGGGGGGAATTTGTATGCGAAAAACTTTTTCAATAAAAAAAAAAGAAATAGAGAAATTTGGAACAGTAGCAGGCCTGAAAATAAATAAAAACAAAACAAAGATAATTACTAAGAACCTCACGCAAGGTCAAAATAAGAAATTAGAGGAGAAACTAGGAATTCAAATTGTCAAAAAGGAAACGTACCTGTGCATTTGGCTAATGCAAGAACATCCTCAATAAAGGAAGACAGTTATTAAAAATTATTGCAACATATTCAAAAAGGATCACACAAAGCAAACTGACACACACCATGAACACATGGCAAGACCTCAAACTCGGAGCCAAACCAAAGCCCGGGATGTGGCATCACAGTCATCTGCTCAGGACATTACATCAAAAAACTCAGGATATCACAACACTAGAACTCAGGATGTTAATACACAGCACATTACCCAGGTCTTTAAAACACAAAAGACTAATGGGCACACATCAAGGACCTCACCCACACAGGATGTTACAAAACAGCTGACTAATCTGCAAACATTAACTCTATCAACCAATCAAGATGTAACAACACAGGCAACCAACCCGCTCACAGCAACAAAGCCAGCACCCCACATCTCCCCACCAGTATTTATAGAAAGACAGCAGCTCCAATCATGCTGTTCTGTCCCCCTTCCCCACACAGGCAAACACACAACCAGGCATGCCTGCCAAGACTCTATTAAGCAATCAGACTAGAAATCCTTGCAGATAAGAGTCTTGGCAGTAAACTGAGAAATGCCTGCCAAGTCAGCTCTCATCCACAGTCAGCAAGAGAGAGAGTTTCCCCTCAGTCCAGTTCAGCAGCAAATCCATGAAGCAAGAATTGGCCAGGGTCCAATCCAGATTTCAGGCAACGGGACGTGACTCTCAGGTTTTCAACTTTGATCGTCACAAAGCCTGAACAGCAATCACACCCACATTTATTCCTTGTGGGGTGTGGCTCAGTGACTCAGCTCAATCTCTAGCCTCCCACACCTCTTTCGTTGCTGCGCACACTTCTCCCTCGGACGCTGCCTGGGATCAAGCCAGGATTCATCATCCTCGCTCTCTGTCTGTTGTTGTTCCAATATGCTTTCCTCCTGGCATATCCCAGGCTGTTCCTCTTGGCCTTCGGATGTAATCTGAGGCATTGCCAGAGAGGAGGGTCCTGGAGAGAGAGGCCTTATTAGTTCCTCCCCATCACCTTCTGAGTCTTCTTCCTCTGTTAAGACAGGCTCAGAAGTCAGGGTCACAACACATGCTTTCCTCGCCCAAGCACGAAGCCGAAGACACCAGCCTGAAGATGACGAGTGAGACCTCGTATAGTATAATAGTACTATAGTACTATAGTAGAGTACTATACTTCTACTATTCTATAGTAGAATAGTATAATTCTACTATTAATACACATGTGTACATTAAAATACGTTCTTTCATTGTCTAATCACCCATTTTTAATTTCTAATATGATTCTACTATTGATACACATGTTTAGTTTAAAATATGTTCTTTCATCATCTAATCACCCATTATTTAGTTCTAGTATTTTGCTGCTAATCATATTTTTATGCATCTTTAATAATTCAAATTCTAGTTTCACTTGTTGTTTAATTGTTATTCATAATTCTCCTATTTCCCTTATTCCACTCTTCATATCTATTTATATTAGAATGTTATACTAGTGTCTATTACCCTGCTTATAAAATATAGCCAGGTTATGTAGTTCTAATATTAATACATATTTATTAAGATATATTTATGAAGTATTCCTTTCATCCCCCCCCACACTTATCCAATATCTCTTGCCCATTTTCGAACCTTTAATCTTGTCTTCTTTTTTGTTTGCCTCCCATATTCATCCCTTAAGTCTCTTACTCTCTCTACTTCTAGATCTATCTTCTGCTTAGGTGATCTAACCTTTTCTCCCTTCTCTACCATTTCCCACTGTCTGATTCCAGAATATCTGTTCCTGGCCCCATTTCTTTCCCCCAGTTCTCGTCCTGTTTCTCCTGTTCCTTTTAATGTCTTTTACAGTATTTTTCCTCCTTTTTTAATTCCTTAACCGCTATTACTTTTAGTAATATCTTCTCTTTGTTGACTTTTTCTTGCTGGTTTCTCAGTTCTGCTTTTCTTCTGTTCCTTCTGATGGTTCCATTCTTTCCACATTGTTCTAGTCTTTGTCCATTATCCCTTGTAATATATTTTCCAATTTTTGGTCTATACGGTCAAATATTTCCTTAATGCTTTGAAACAACTCTATTACACTTTACTTCTCTCACTTCTGTCTTGTGTTGCATCTGTATTTAAAGATGCAACACATTAATTCAATACAAAACTTCCAAACTTCAAATCTCAGTTTTAAATGTCTCATCGATAATCAATCCAGTCAATTCAATTTAAGTTCACTAGGGGGTTGTCCACATCTCTTCAACTCCTTTTTATATTGGCAGTAGTATTCAGGGGTCTCTTAATGGAAATTCTTATTTAATATTCATATCTCTAGTAGTCTTAGAGTAGGTACATATCCAGCAGATACTTTCAGTCTCTTTAAATGGTTACAGTTCCCTTTTCATCAGCAGAGGGCACTCTAACTTTGGTCTGCTTAGCCTCTCTTCAATGTTATTAGTAAGTACAATATAATTCTTTTAAATTGTAAATCTGGCAATTGAGCAATTGTAGAAAAATTGATTTTGGGATTGTAATTCCATAATTTTGAAAACACCTCTTCGATGCCAAATCTTTAATTTAGAGAATCCAAGTTTCTATTTATTTTAAAAAGTAATTTTTTTCCTCTTAAATCTTTCAGTATTTTTCCAAGTGCCTAGTACGCTGCTTCAACATAAAGGTCTGAATGTACTCCACCCTCACATTTCTTGGAGTCCAATTTCAACAAAAATTATTCTCTCACTGGGTTCACACACCATTCACTTTCTCCGCTCTTGCACTGTCTTAATGTTTCAGACTCTCCCCGTCTTCATGGCAGCCATTTTGACAGCCACTGCTCTTTGTCTTTGGATAAGGAGACTTTCTGAATCAAGGAGGAGAGATGTGGCTCTCCTCAACCTGCATGGCAGTCCCCCTTTACTTTGCGTCCCCTACAGGGGATTTGGGGGTCCAATTGGAGCCCTCTGACAGAGAGATCTTGGAACAGGCTGCGGAGCTCACAGTCCCCCTTCTAAAGGCACCAGAAGTACAGCCGGAAGTCCAAAATAAACTACCTTTTTGTATATCTTTTTTTATACTGAAAGTAGTAATTAAGGTCAAACAAATGATGTTGAGTTGGCCATGCCCACCCAATCACATGGTTACCTAGCCATGCCCACCCAATCACATGGTCACCTAGCCATGCCTACCTAGCCATGCCCATCTAGCCATGCGCACAGAACCAGTAGTAAAAAAAAAAATGAATCCCACCACGGCCTCAAGGTCTCTCAATATTTCCCTTAAGCATACAGGAAAAGTCAAATTAACATCCCTTTCCACAATTCTGAAAGTTTGAGAGCCACTTTGGAGCAGCAGGTAAGCTAGGCCAAAAACAATAGGCCCAACTGTTTTTTCCCCTCTTTTAGTCATGAAAGCCTAGGAGATATGTTATTCTGGAAACTGGGGAGATATGTTTGAAGTTGGTGATGTTGGAGATCTATTTCTCAGCTTCCCTGAGAATAATGTAGTCTTATTCGTGATGACCACATCTTATTCATGATGACCATAATGATTCATGTCTCGGCATTAGTGGTTTCTTTAATTAAGAATTATTCTTAATTATTATTCTTGAGCTTTAGATGACTTTCCTACATAAATTACTGCATTGATTATTTTTGCTTTAGTTTGATGGTAAAGGCAATAATTGTAGACATCCCATTCATTGTTATATTCATCTGGGTGTATCCATGCATTGTTGTTGTCAAAGTCAGCCACTCAGTCATGTCTGACCCTCGGCTACTCAATGGATCAGAATTGCTCAATAAATAAATGAACAAGAATAAAGTTTCTGACTCATTTGTTCAACTGGGTTCCCTTTGTCTATTTTTAACACTTGTGTGGAAAACATACTACACTTTAATCATTGATTTAGGCAGATGAGTGATGTAGAGCTAGGGAATACACATGGCCTCATCAATCTGCCATTGGAATGGTCATAGCTGGTGTGCCATGTAGGGTACCACAAATGTTCTGCTGATTGATGCAGGATCTTGAGATCCAGAGAGAGCAGAAGGAACATTCTGAAGATGTCCGTCTGTTAGTTGGGGAAGCATAACTCCAGCATAACAGGGTCAACTCACATCCCAAAGCTCCATTTCCAACTGAATGTATCTTCTACATTCCTTCTAGGGATTAATAAATATTACAGTATTCAAGGGAGATTCAGCGTATGTATGTATGTATGTATGTATGTATGTATGTATGTATGTGTATTTCGTTCTTCTTCACTTTCCATCTCCTTCAGAGAGGCGTTCTGAGGGATATACAACTTAATCAATTAAATTAAACATTAAAAACAGAATAACTTTTTTTTAAAAAAGCAAAGCATTAAGTATTTAAAAAAGTAATATGTATGAAGCAAAATTGGTGGGCCAAAAGACCTCAATGGGTATGTTTCTATTCTCCCCGCACCCTTCTAGTGGTGTTTTCATTTGTATTCTTATATGCATATGAACTCTTACTCCCCTATTTTTTTGCTTCATGCCTTACTTCCAAAGGTTCATAACCAGGCAGCAAGGACTGTTGCAATATGATAAACATGTTTCCTTCTGATATTTTTCAAAGTACTGCTGCAAAGAATAATACTGATTACTGATTAAGGATAGTTATTGTTCCTTCTTCTCCAAATCTTAAGGGAATTCCAGCTGCCACTGGAAAATGATAACCCCAGATTAAGACATTGCATTCTACTAATATCGTTTTAGGAATTCAGAACTGCATGTAGGTAGGATTAGTATTTCATCTGTGACACTTCACTTTTTTAAATAAAATTCATTGTCTTAAGTTTAGATAATATTAATGAATGATCAGCTACTCAGTTGAATGGTAACATAAGAGTTACTCTTTGAGGTCTACAATGACTACATGCTATAGTCAGTTGCTTATATTCAGAACATTATTTTTACTTTTTCCCCCAACTATGATGAGTATTTCTCCTCCCTACAACTGCAAACTTAGTAGTCCTCTACCAATTGTTCATAAATACTATCAGTCTGGAGATTTAACCATTGCTGCTATTATTTATCAGGTTCTCTTTCTTTCAAATGAGATCACTTTTCATAGCCTTCCTAAGTATGATGTCCTTGATCAGTACATGTAAGTATCTGACTACTTCTCCTCCTCCTCATACCGCACCTCTTCTTTGCCCTCCTTGACACCTAAATGTATTTTCTTTCACATTTATGCTTAAAAGTATTGGTTGCTAGTCAGGGGATATGACTAGTTCCAGTGTCCATATTTAGTCATTTTTAATTTCAGAGCTGTCCTAATACTGATCATGAAATTGAGATGAATATTATTAGTTTTAATCGTAAAGTAAATGAATTTCATTCTCCTCAAGAAACGTCTTTCTTTCAATAAAGCACCTTGTTGAAAGTAAAAAAAAAAGTTTGACTAATCTACATATTGCAGAAGCTTTCTGGTGAATCTTGAGGTGTTTATTTTCCCTTTTATTTCATCCAGATATAAAACAGGAAACCCTCTAGTGTATAATTTAGGTTATAATAGGTTTAGGGTATAAAATGGTGCGGCATTTTCTTCCCTTAGAAAATACAGATACAATATAGATAATACTGTATGAATTTTTTTTCTCCTCAAGAAACTGACTAATCTAAATATTGCAGATATCCTCTGGTTAACCATGAGCTTATTTGTCTTTCATTTCATCCAGATATAAAAGAGAAACGCTCTAGTGCATATTTTAGGCTATTATACATTTAGGTCTGAGTTGTCTTCCTTCTCTCTGAAAATATAGATAAGATATAGATAATACTAAAATCAGATACAAAGATAGAAAATGGATGTGTTTCATGTTTAAACTCAGTAAACTAGTGTGTGATCCACTGGAAGTTGTTTCCAAGGTTCTATTACTCTTTTGGTGAAGTTAATACTTTTTAACAATGGTTTTGAACTTCTCTCCTGTCAGTTGGAAATTATGTCCACATGTCCTTATGGTTTAATTAACATTGAGAATACTACCTTCTAGAACCTTATTCATACTCTTTAATATATTTAAAGATTTCACTCATGTCCCCCTTTCCTACTGTCCTCTAGGCTGAACATATGTAGTTTCTCTAATATTTCATTATATGTTTTGTCTCTCAAACAATTCACCATATTTCTTGACTCGCTCAATCTTATCAATATATATATTTTAATTAAAAAGTTTTAGAAAATTTTACAAATGTTTTCCCATCCCCCTCCCCCCTCCCTCCCCAACCCTCTTCCCCCCACCCCAATTTCCCAGAACAAAATACAGGGTATAGCATTTAACAATCATATACTAACATATGCTAACTAACAATAGACTCCTATCTCCCTCTTGTACTTTAACTCCTCTTTTACATGACTAAATTTAAATATTTTTCTGAAATCTCTTTATTCATTCGTAAACTATTTAGAACTTTTTAATCCGATATTTGCTTTGAATATAATCAATCCATCTTCTCCATTCCGAAATATATCTTTCATTTGAATGATCCTTCAAATATGCTGAAAATTTGGCCATCTCTGCTAAATTTGCTACTTTTAGTATCCATTCTTCAGTAGTAGGCAGGTCTTCCTTCTTCCAGTACTGCGCCACCAAAAGTCTTGCTGCGGTTATAAAATTTAAAATCAAATTAGTCTCTATAACTGTACAATCTGTAATTATACCCAGCAAGAACAGCTGTGGAGTAAACTTTTATCTTCTTGTTAAGAATATTTTGCATGATCCACCATATTTTTATCCAAAATGCTTTGATTTTTTTTGCACGTTCACCACATATGATAATACATGGCATCATCACTCTCACATCTCCAACACTTGGATTGCAAACTTGGATACATAACAGCTAACTTTTTAGGAAATGGATGCCACCTATAAAACATAAAGTGAGGTCTCCAGAACTGTATTTTCAAATGGGGTCTGAGTCAATGCCACCTTAGCTCAATGTTAAGTAGCCACATCGAGATTGGTGCTTTCTAGTTGATACAATCTAAGGCTATTATTTGATAGTGACAAAATTCCAGATGTCCAGAACAAACAATAAGCACCAATTTATATCTTCATGAATACATATGTATAAAACAGCTGTCCAACTTTGAAACAGAAATATATTGGCTTGGTTTATTTCTTTCCCTGAAGGTTCATCACTCATAATTACCAGCATACTTTGGCTCTTGCATTTGCTGTAGAGGAAATCAATGAATATTCTGGGATTTTACCCAATGTTAGCCTTGGTTTCTATATTGCTAGTGACTACAATATGGAAAGTACAACTTATCATTTAGCAATGGAATTTCTATCTACAAAAGACCAATTTATACCCAACTACAAATGCAATGACCAGACCAACACAGTAGTTGTCATTGGAGGACCCCGTGGTAACACCTGTCTCAACATGGCAATCTCTCTGTGCAACTACAAATTTCCCCAGGTGAGACAAAAAATGGATCAATATGAGAAGTTCACCATCTATTTATTATATTCAAAAGGTGGGTCACTGAAATGAAAATTTCAGCAAAACCATGAGTAAGCAATCAGCAAATTTGATCAGCAAAATTGCAGACATCATGTAAAACTAATTTTTAGGCATACTATTTTTCTATCCCACTCAAACCCAGAAATTGGATTAAATAAATAAACATGCATTAGTTGTTGTTGTTGTTGTTGTTGTTGTTGTTATGGAAGAGACCCTTTATTCCTATATTCTTCTGACTTTCCCCATTTAGATCACATATGGATCAGCTCCATTGATGAATACTGAAACAGCAACATTTGTCAAATGGATGTTCCTGGATGACAACCACCAATTTAATGGAATACTTCACTTATTGTTGCATTTTGGATGGACTTGGGTTGGGTTAGTTTCTATGTATGAGGAAGATAGAGATAGATTTATTCAAAAGAGACTTTCCATGTTTTCAGAGAGAGGAATCTGCTTTGACTTTATAGAATGTCTTCCCCAGATAATATACGGTAATGCAGCTGCTGAGTATATAGAAAATGCAGGTAAAATATTCAAAGTGATCATGGAGAGTACAGTCATTGCAGTTGTCTTAAGTGCTGAAATTGCAGGCTTGGTGCCTTTGAGACTAATGATCTATTTTTTCAATTATGATAACATTCCAAAGGAGAGAACAGCCAAAGTTTGGATCATGACAGCCCAGATGGAATTCACATCCATTCTAATGCAAAGACTGTTGCCCATTGATTTTCTCCATGGTATATTTTCTTTTGCAATTCACTCAAAGCAGCTGATCAGATTCCAACAATTTATGCAGAAGAGAAAGCCAAACTTAGAAAAAGACAATGGGTTTATTAGGGATTTCTGGAAAGATGCATTTGAATGCTCATTCTCCAGAGATATTACCGATGAGAATGCTGAAAGGATCTGCACTGGAGAAGAGAAGCTGGAGACACTTCCTAATTCTGTCTTTGACATCACCATGAATGGACACAGTTACAGCGTCTATAATGCAGTCTATGCTGTGGCACATGCTCTGAAGGCCATGCGCTCTGCCAAACTCAAAGGGAGGCAAAAAATGAATGAGAGGGGATGGAAGCTCTTCCTCCAAGCACCCTGGCAAGTAATGTTGGCTAATACAAAATTTGGGGAAATCACCACATACCAGAATAGAAGACTGGTTTTGTGTTTTGTTTTGTTTTGTTGTGTTCTGTTTTAACAGTTAGAATTCTTTATAGATAGTTTTGAAAGCTTTATAGAAGTAGTTGATATTTTCATATGAAAGAAAATAAAAAAGGAATATAAATCTAAGGCATAGGTAAAGACACAAAAATATGTAACATATGGACTTCATTTTATGTCTAAAATGGTATGTAGAGGATGTTATTCAATGCATTATATTTGACAATTTTATATGTAGAAAATGAAAACTACTTTACTACTGAATAGCATTATTATTCCTCATCAGCTTAATTTTTGTGTTACTAAGATTCAAAGGTGTTAAAGGTACGGATTCTAAAGGCAACTCTACTTAGTGTTACTTCCAGTGAATAACAAAGTTGTCAATGAATTGCATGAAGAATAGTTCGAGTTTATTTTTTTTCTCTCAAGAGTAATATCTGGAATTACCCCTGGATGGAAGTAAAAGCCATCTTCTCCTAGAATAGTCTGTCTCAGATAATTCTACCTTGCCTACACTAAGTCTCTTTTTATGATCCTGTAATCTCTTAATTCAGGGTAGGGATGGGGCAATTGAATGGATCTGAGTGTTTACTGGTTGGATGCCCTTCCTGACACCACACAGAGTTCATAGCAGATATTTTCTCTTTGTACCCTCATGGAGAAACAGTTTTCACTGCTTAGTATTGAACTCTTAACCTTCTAAAAGGGATGAAAGGATTTTCACCACTAGGCCACAATGCCACTCTCTATCTTTTTTTTTTAATAAATAAAAAAGCGGAATATGTTCAAAATCCATATATACAGTGTGTTGCCTGGTTACAGTTCTTTGGAGTAATATTCGTCATGATCATAATAATAGTACCCCATAATGGTAATTTGATAATTAACAGTGCTTTTCCCTCATAACATTTATCAAAATTAATCAAAATTAATAAATTACGGTAACCAACCCTAGTAGTGAGATTAATCTTTTTCTTGTCATCCTCGAGATTCTAACTCATGTTTCTCTTATTTAACCATCGATAGAACAGATCCCATACCTCAAAATATTCAGTGTCTTCCTTTTCTTTAATTTGAAATGTTAGTTTATTCATTTCTGCACATTCTAAATTTTTTGGCTGCTCTTAACATACCACTCTCTATCTTGCCTATTATATGGCAGAACACTGAATTCCCCATTTCTGAAATGCTCAATCAAAGCAAAGTGATTTCCTAGATCTGTCCCTTTCTTGATTTTCTGTAGGAATTCTCAACTGACAATTTTTCAGCTGAGAGTTAAAAATGCATTTGATAAAAATATATCTTTTTACCAGTTTGAAATAGTTTGACTGCAAAATGGAAGAGCTTACTTTTCTTTAAGCCTAGGTCAAATTGAAAGAAACAAATTGAAATGTTCCCATCCCCTTCAAAGATTCCTGATAACATTCCTGGTTTTTTTCCTCTTTTTTGTCATCTTCCTTTAGCTCCACCTTTTTTTGCAACAAGTCTCCTTTAACAACAGTGCTGGAGAACAGGTTTCTTTTGGTCCCAATGGGGCATTAGAAACTGGACTTGATATTTTAAATTGGGTCACATTTCCAAACAAGTCCTTTCTCAAAATCCAAATTGGAAAGATCGATCCCATGGCTCTCCCAGAAAAGCTCCTCACCATTTCTGACAAGAGAGCCGTTTGGCCTCTCATGTTTAACCAGGTATGTCTCATTTTTCCCTTTTCCTGAAATTATTCTCCACAGATTGATGGACTAAATCAGGGTTATCAAGCTGGCAGCCCACAGGCCACATGCAGGCCACACTTACCTCAGCTCCACGAAGGGGAAAATGTCACTATACATCACGTGACAGCAATGGGATGCCACAAGTTTTATACCTGTGGAATAAATGATTACACAATAACAATCACAGCAACATTTGGAGTAAGGAAGCATTTAGCAGTCCATATGTTATTCTGAAGTTATAATGACGCTTAAGAAAAGATATGTATGACTACTGTTCATACTTACAACCATAGCAACATCCTCATGGTCATGTGATCAAAATTCAGACTCATATTTATGACAGTTACAGTGTCCCAGTGTGATCATCTTTTGCTAGTCACTGGGGAAGTCAGATTCATTTAACTACTGTGTTACTAACTGAACAAAGAGCCGCAATGGTGCAGTTGTTAGAGTGCAGTACTGCAGGCTACTTCTGCTGATCACTGGCTGCCAGCAGTTTGGCAGATCGAATGTCACCAGGCTGAAAGTTGATTCAGCCTTCCATCCTTCTGAGGTGGGTAAAAGGAGGACCCAGATTGTTGGGGCAAGAGGCTGACTCTGTAAACTGCTTAGAGAGGGCTGTAAAGCACTATGATGCGGTATATAAGTCTAAGGGCTATTGCTATTTGTCGTGTACTAAGGCTTCACTCTGGTCCGTCTCTCAAGCAGAAAGAGAGATTCAACCTGACTGGCTGGCCATCTGACAGCTGAGTATAAAAGGAGCTGTCAGACGGAGAATCAGCTGTTGCCATTAACTGAGCTGTCACTGTTAGCCAAACTGTTAGTGTTAAGTTACACCTTGTCTCGCCTCAGTTCTTTTCCACCCTCTGTTCTCAATTTGGCAGTTCAAATCTCACGAGGCTCAAGGTTGATTCACCCTTCCATTCTTCTGAGGTGGGTAAAAGGAGGACCCAGATTGTTGAGGGCAATAGGCTGACTCTGTAAAATGATTAGAGAGGGCTGTAAAGCACTATGAAGCGGTATATAAGTCTAAGGGCTATTGCTATTTGTCGTGTACTAAGACTTCACTCTGGTCTGTCTCTCAAGTGGGAAGAGTGATTCAACCTGATTGGCTGGCCATCTGACAGCTGAGTATAAAAGGAGCTGTCAGACGGAGAATCAGCTGTTGCCGTTAGCTGAGCTGTCACTGTTAGCCAAACTCTTAGCATTAATAAACTGTTAGCTTAAGTTACACCTTGTCTCGCCTCAATTCTTTTCCACCCTCTGTTCTCAATTTGGCAGTTCAAATCTCTAGGATTTTAGCTTAGTCCTTTAACCATCCTCAGAATGATATAACTACTTTTAAGCTTCAAACCAGTTGGCAGGATGTGGTCTTCCAGCCCTTTGGAATGTCTGAAGGGGTGAGTGGGTAATTGTTTAGAGATGTATGTACTTTAAGATAAATAAAATTTATTAAAACAGAATGATCTTTTTTTAAAAAAATACAAATTTCATGATTTCAACACTTTAGAATTAACTTTTTAATAACCTCCTCTGAAATAGGGGATGGTTGATCACATTCTTTAATTAGAGAAAATATATCATATACACCTTCCCCCGCCCCCCCCAAAAGTGGGTGAAAATTTAGGTGCATCTTATAGACCGAATACAGGCATTTTTTGCCTCCTGAACCATCCACGCGTTGTGTTTTTGCCCTCCCTGGCCCCCATAAGCACTCTGCAGGTTAAAAACGGGCTCGTTTTTGGTGAAAACAGGATGTGCAGAGAACATTCCACATTTTTCCAATGTTTGGATTATACATGAAAAGTTTGCGTACATGTGTAATTGATGAAAAGAACAATCTGCCAAGATTACATTCTTTCTGTGAATTTTGGTTTATTTATGAGCAGGCATTACCTCTTTCCATCTGTAACAAGAAGTGTCCTCTTGGCCACAGCAAGATAAAAGTGGAAGGGAAATTATCCTGTTGCTATGACTGTAAAATATGTCCAGATGAGAAGATAGCTAATCAATTGGGTAAGCAAAGAATTATATTAAATGTTTCAATGATATAATAAATAGAAATTGGGGTTATTTTTAATAAATAAATATCTTTAATAAATAGTATGATGATTGAAAATATTGTGCGTAGTACCTTATTGAAACATTTGGTTTTTTAATTTTTTAATTTCTATTTACTTTAAATACAAATAATACACAGATTTATACACACATGTATTTATAACTCAAAATACAGAAAAAGAGAAAAAATACAAATATTACAGTGCATCCCCTCCGAGACCTTTTCCCTCCCTTATATTTCTTCTTCTATAACAACTAAAAGATATACAATATATGCCAATTGTGCCCTTATCACCTCCAAAACAACATATATTCTTGAGTAGGTTTATCCCTTTGCCTTCCACCAACACTTTTTTTATAACCCCCCCATATTTCATTTTAATTGTTTACTTTAATCATCCCTTTTTTAAATTTAATTTCTGTTGTTAATTTATCATTTGTTGCCATATTCCAAATTTCATTATACCACTCATTTTCTTTGAATATCCCAATTTTGTCCCCAATATTTAGCCATCACTAATCTACCTACCATTATCAACTTTACAATCAATTCCCTTTTTGCTTCATTTATATCCTGTTTTTCCAACAGCAACAGTAATGCAATCCTCGGTGACATATCTAAATTTACATTCAAAAGTGCTCTAATTTCTCTAAACACCATGTCCCATATTTTTTGTGCACTATCACAATCCCACCACATATGTTTATATGTTCCAACCTCTTTCTCGCACCTCCA
The DNA here is from genome assembly GCA_012654045.1 of Ptyas mucosa. NCBI lineage: Eukaryota > Metazoa > Chordata > Lepidosauria > Squamata > Colubridae > Ptyas > Ptyas mucosa. The sequence continues at coordinate 106,758 of WNWU01012174.1, forward strand.
ACAAATTTTTGTATATTTAATATCTATTTGATTTAATTTACCTGGTATTAGATACCCCTCCTTATCACTTTATATCCATTTTCCTTAACTCTAACTGACATATTCTTATATATCCTTCTGTTCCAAATATTTTTCCAATCATTATCATTTATTTCTCCCATATCTAATTCCCAAATTAATTTTAAATCTTTTGCCTGACCTTCTAATTCAGGTAATATTCTATATATTTTCCCAATTCTTCCTTTACCTATATATTCTTCATTCACCTCACATTCTTTTATAATCATTTCCAATTTTGTTAACTGTCTATCTTTCTCCTCAAATCTTTCTTCAATTTTTATCCATTTCTCTGATTGTATTTAATTCAACTAATTTAATTTAATATCTGATAAAACATTCTTTTATTGTGTTATATTTTTTATCTTGTTCTTCCATTCTTCCCATTTATACATTTGATTTTCTTTTAATTTACTAATCCATTCTTTCAATTTAATCTTAGGTAATTTCTCTATTTCCACCACTGGTGTTAAAGGAGAAATTCTTAGGACTCATTGGTATCTCCATTATTCCATAGTTCTAGAAAATTTTTTAAAAAGGGATTTTGAATCATCTTAGCAATTTTTTAAATATCCTTTTAAAACCAATATGTTTCTATAGGTTCACCTATTACCCTTAATTGTTTCAACTCTATATCTCTCCATATTAAACCTCTAGTTACTGCTAAAATATCTGGGACCACCTTTAATTGATTAGCTACCCAATAATTTCTAACATTTGGAAGACCCAGGCCACCCTTTTTTAATGGTTCATACTATAATGCTTAACTTATTCTTGCTCTCTTACCATCATTACAATACACATCCAGCAATCTCTGTATTTGCTTTAATTCTTGATTCAAAAATTTAATTGGGATCATCCAAAAGAAAAAAATAAATCTTTGATAAAACTTTCATTTTTATCATTGCAATTCTTCCAAACCGTGATAATTTTACTTTCTCATATTTATCTATTTTATCTTTTATATCTTTCTTTAACTTTTCATAGTTTATTTTTGTTAACTCTTGAATATTTGGGGGGATTTTGGGGGATCCTCCATTTCTCCATTCAACCAAATTTATTTATTTTGATTTATTTTATTAAATTTTTATACCACCCTTCTCCTGCTGGACTCAGGGTGGTGCAGAGCCAAGAATAAAAAACATCCCAATACAAAATTTTAAATTTTAAAAGAATTAAACAAAATTTTGTCCCAAAATTTAAAGCATCCCGACTAAAATTCATTTACAATTAAAATATCTAAGGGGGGGGGGGAGTTACGGCAGCCCAGATTGATGAAATAGAAAAGTTTTGAGGGCTCAGTGAAAAGCACGGAGATCTGGTATCCTACGTATCTCCGGGGCAGGTCGTTCCAGAGGGCAGGTGCTGCCACAGAGAAGGCCCTCCCCAGGGGGTTGCTAGCCGACATTGCCTGGCTGATGGCACCCTGAGGAGGCCCTCTCTGTGGGAGCAAACTGGCCAGTGGGAGGCTATCGGCAGCAGAATACGGTCCCATAACTACCCAGGCCCTATGCCATGTAGCGCTTTAAAGGTGGTAACCAACACCTTGAAGTGCACCCGGAAGACCAGCAGAAGCCAATGCAGTTTGCACAGGAGGGGTGTCATATGATCCCCCGCGCAGCCGCATTCTGCACCAGTTGGAGCCTCCAGGTGCTCCTCAAGGGGAGCCCTATGTAGAAAGCATTTCAGTAGTCCAGGTGGGAAGTGACGAGTGCCTGAGTGACTGTGCGTAAGGAGTCCCGATCCAGAAATGGATGCAACTGGCGAATCAGGCGAACCTGATGAAAAGCCCTCCTGGCCACGGCCATCATATGCTCTTCTAAAGACAGCTGTGCATCCAGGAGGATGCCCAAGTTGCAAGTCCTCTCTGTGGGGGCCAGTAACTCACCCCCAATAGCCAGCGATGGCACCAGCTGGCTATATCGGGATGCCGGAAGCCACAGCCACTCGGGCTTGGAAGGTTTGAGTCAAAGCCTGATTCTCCCTATCCAGACCTGCAGGGCCTCTAGGCACTGGGACAAGAGCGAAAAAATAATTACATTTTGCCACTTTTATCACCACTAGGTAGGTCTTAATATGAGACCTTACCAGTGTTCGGTCAAATTCGGAATGGCTAGACCTCCAACTGCTCTCCAGGCATCTTTCTGGCGCTTCATCTCCCTCAGCTCCTCGGAGAACCAAGGAGCCAGGTAAACTCGGTGACGGGTCAGAGGCCACAAAGGCATGACTTGGTCCAAAGTGTCAGCAGCCACCCTATCCCAGACGGCCACCAGCTCTTCAGCCGAGCCATTTTTTTTTAATTTTTTTAAAATTTGATTTATATGCTGCCCTTCTCCGGAGACTCAGGGCGGCTTACAATGCGTTAAGTAATAGCCTTCATACTTTTGTATATTTTATACAAAGTCATCTTATTGCCCCCACAAACTGGGTCCTCATTTAACCTACCTTAGAAAGGATGGACAGCTGAGTCAACCTTGAGCCTGGTGAGATTTGAACTTACAATAATTGCAGACAGCTGGTGTTGATCACTATGCTTTTAGTCTGCTGAGCTAAACCAGGCACATGAATCAGAGCCTCAGGGAATGTCCCAAGCTCCATCTGGAACCTATCTGGATCTATCAGGTGCCTGGGGTGGAACCATCTAGTCTGTTCCGCCTCCCTGCGGCGGGGTGTGGCAGTTAGAAAGTCAAGCCTAAAAAGGGAATGATCTGATCATGACAAGGTATCAGTCGCTATTTCCCCTTTCTCAAGATCATTTGTCCACTGACCAGAGACAAAAATCAAGACCAGAGTGTGTCCTCCCATGTGAGTGGGTCCATGAATTAATTGGGTCAGGTCCATAGCCATCATGGAAGCCATGAAGTCCCGGGCCACCTCAGATGCTTCGCTGACAGATGGCAAGTTGAAATCCCCCATGACCATAAGCCTGGGGGTCTCCACCGCCACCTCGGCAATCATGTTGAGCAGCTTCGGCAGGGCAGCCGACACATGGCAGCGAGCCAGGTACATAATCAGCATGCCCATCTGAACCCCATGGCCCAACTTCACAAGGAGGGATTCACATCCAGCTATCTGAGGTACAGTGGCCTCCCTCAGACCCAGATCTTCCTTTATAACAACTGCCACACCAACGCCCCTTCCCTTATATACGGCTATATAACATCATTTCTGATTTTTCCCAGTTTATTTGTAATCCACTATATTTCCAAAATTTGTTCAGGTATAAATATATCCTCCATATAACAACTACACAATTTTGATATGTTAATAATGTATCATCTGCAAATAAATTCATTTTAGTTTTTTATGTACACCAATTCCTTCAATCAATGAATCTTCCCTAATTGCATTTGCGAAAACCTCCATCAATAATGCAATAAAACTGGAGATAAAGGGCAACCCTGTCTCATTCTCCAGCTTAAGGTCATTGTCTCTGTAATACCATCATTTATAATTATTCTCGCTTTATTCTCTGAATTATTCTCTATTTTTTTTTCCAAAACCTAACTTTTCTATAAATATCTTCAATGTAGGCCGTTCCACACAATCAAACACCTTAAATACATCTAATGCAAATAAACCTGCCTTTAATTTTTGATTCTTTATATAGTAACCTATATTTAATGCCCTTCTTACTACATCTGACATTTGTCAGCCTCTTAAAAATCCACACAGATCATTTTTAATATAACTCTCTATAAATATATTCAGACTATTTGCCAATGTTGCTATAAAAATCTAAGTGTCCTAATTAATAAGGGATATTAGTCTATATGATCCTGGGTTTGTATGATCTTTATCTGGTTTTGCTATCAGTATTATCAAAGATTGCTTCCAGGAACTTGGAATATTTTTCATATCCATTATATTATTAAATATTATATATTGAATAGTTATATAGTCATCTTTGGCACCAATAGTCCTTTAACATTTTTATAATATTCTGCGCCTAGTCCATCTAATCCTGGTGTCTTACCTATTTTCAATGTATTAATAACTTCCAATATCTCCTTTTCTTCTATTTGTGATTCCATTATTTCTTTATCATATTCTTGAATTTTACAATTTAGATTCTTTAATTTAATTTTATTTTTTCATCCTTCAGTGAGCTACTTGGTGATAAAACCAATTAGTTCATTTTAACTTTAAGCAGCAGTAGATTTGAATTATTCCTTCTTATGTTTCCTTGAAAAATTATAAACAGTATTTTTCCAGAAAACTTTGTCATTACTTTTTGGAAATAAAGGTAATATTACATTGGTAATTTTTTTCATGGCTTTTACTAGTTTTTACTTCCTATTCCACCCAACTGATTGATTGATTGATTGATTGATTGATTGATTGATTGATTCTGGAACGTATATGGTTGCCTATCTCATATAATAAACCTCAGTAGCTTACCAAAATCTTTGGAAACACAAATCACCCCTGCCACCAGGTACCAGATAAATCAGGCTCCTGAGTCAACCTACATTCTAGCATAATACTTTAGGGGAATAATAAGATTTTCAAAACCTGCTACAAGGATAAAAGGGCAGGGAACTCACATACATGGAAAAGTATTGGAAAAGACTGGACACTACAGACCAGATACAACTCTGAACTCCCAGAGGCAACATTTAGCACAAAACTCTGTAGCATGCCCATCTATCGGACTTATTGGGAAAGACAGATACCATTGAAGAAGGATGATCTCACCTATAATTTGGCCCAATGACGTTCAGGGATTTAATGGTGATAACCAGAAAATGGAATTGCATAGAGTAAGCAACTTGGAGCCATGTCCATTAAGTGCATGTCCACTGCAATGCAAACCAGTTACACTTTTGAAATGGTCTTCAAGGGCAGCACCATATGAAGGTCATTCTAGTAATCAAACTGAGATCTCATTATGTCTACAGATTGCTGTAAAATTGGAATATACTAAAAATGAAATGATGAGATTATGTTTCTCTGAATGGTTTCTTTTTCAGACTTGGATGACTGTTTCCCTTGTCCAGAGGATCAATATCCAAACAAGGATAAGGATAGTTGCCTTCCAAAACGTATAATTTACTTAACTTATCAAGAACCTTTGGGAATTTCTTTGGCGGTGATTGCATTCTCCTTTTCTGTCATCTCAGCTGTGGTGCTCGGGATATTCATTAAGTATCAGGAAACACCTATTGTGAAAGCCAATAATAGGAACCTCACTTACAGCCTTCTTGTTGCTCTCCTGCTCTCTTTCCTTTGCACTTTGCTCTTCATTGGGCAACCTGACCAAGTGAAATGTCTCTTGCAACAAACTGCTTTTGGAGTCATCTTCTCTGTAGCTCTTTCTTGTATATTGGGGAAAACAATCATAGTGGTCCTTGCTTTCATGGCCACCAAGCCTGGATCCAAAATGAGAAAATGGGTGGGAAAAGGGCTGGCTATCTCTATTGTCCTATCCAGCTTCCTGACTCAATTCATCATTTGTATAGTGTGGCTGGCAATTTCTCCTCCATTCCCAGATTCTGACATGCACTCCGTGGCAGAAGAAATTATCCAGCAATGTAATGAAGGTTCAACCACTATGTTTTATACAGTCCTTGGCTTTTTGGGGTTCTTGACTGCTGTCAGTTTCACTGTGGCCTTCCTAGCTAGGAATTTGCCTGACAGCTTTAATGAAGCCAAATTTATCACCTTCAGCATGTTGGTCTTCTGCAGTGTTTGGGTGTCATTTGTTCCCACCTATTTGAGTACCAAGGGAAAATACATGGTGGCTGTGGAGATCTTCTCCATTTTGGCTTCAGCAGCTGGATTACTGGGCTGCATCTTTTTCCCGAAATGCTATATCATTATTTTGAGACCTGATCTAAACATGAAGAAGCAATTAATGAAAAATGAAAATAATTTCAACATCAGACCCTTTGTATAAAGCTGAATTGGTCACTTTTAGCACATAGGTTTTTTTCCCCAGTTTGTGATTTTGTATTCTTCCCTCCATCATCACATCAATATGACATGCAAACAAATTGCACTGAGAAGTTCATTCCATAACCTTGATAACTGTCCTGCATCTTTCCTTTGAATAATCATCTTAGATGATTATTCAAAGGAAAGATGCAGGACATCTTAGATGATTATTCTGAGTCTTTTTTAAAAAAAATATACTTGATTAATTTTTATAATTACAAAAACCAACATACCATTTATGCAGTCAGAAGTACAGTGTTTGTACATATTTACAAATTATACGTCGAATATATTTCGTATTTCAGTTACAATATAGCCATACCTTAACATCATACTTTTATCTTATTGTTTAACCATTTGTACCACTTTTCCCATACAACATGGTATTTGAATTTCTCATCGTTATTTAATTCATTTGTTAATTTTGACATTTCTGCGCACTCTAGGATCTTATTTATTAATATTTCCTCTGGTGGTATATTTTTTTCTTTCCAAAATCTCGCATAAACTAATCTAGCCACTGTTGCTATATGAATTATAAGTTGGATTTTATCTTTCATGAGCCCATCTCCGATTATTCCCAAAAGAAATATTTCAGGGCGTAGGTCAAGTTCCTCTTCGATTATTTCTCGTATCCAATTTCTAATTCTGGACCAAAACTTTCTTGTCTCCGGGCAGGTTCACCACATATGGTAGAAGGTGCCGACTTCCTTACCACACTTACAACACATGGCTAAGGCGTTAGGGAACATTTTCACTACTCTAGCTGGCACTAGGTGCCACCTATGGAGCATCTTATAGTGATTTTCCCTATATGATGCGGATTTAGTCATCTTATAATTTCTGTTCCAAGCCTCCTCCCAATCATTAAAGTTTAGACTGAGTTCTCACTATATCCTCTGCCCTATCCTTGTCCAATAGGAAATTATATATTTTTGCTAGCATTTTCTTTTCTACCCCCAACAATATTTTATCTACATTTCTATACTTTGCTTCAATGCCATATTGATCCCTATCCTTCCGGTATATTGAGCTTATCTGTAGATAATTCCACCAATCTAGGTTATAGCCTTGGTCTGTCAATGCATCCAGGGATTTGAGACTCCCATTCTCTTCTAATATGTCCTTATATGTAGCATACTTATAGATATCTCTTCTGTTTGGGGCAGCCAGGGCCTCGAAAATGGAAAGCCAATTTGATGTTTTGACATAAAACCGCTGTCTAATTTCCTCCCAAGTTTGTATGAGAGTCTCCCTTACTTTATGTCTATGAAAATAAGATTTTTTTCTTGTTTCTTGGGTCCCACAAGTAAGTATGCCATCCTTCTTGTAGATCGTGACCTTCTAAGGTCAGGATTCTCCTGTTTTGTAGTATGACCCAATCCTTAATCCAAACTAAATTTGCTGCCTTTTGGTATGCAACCCAATCAGGGAGACCAAAGCCACCCATATTTCTTTTCCCTTGCAATATCTTGTATGAGATCCTCGCCTTCTTTCCCTCCCATAGAAAGTTTCTAACCATTTTATTCAAATTCAAGAAGAATCTTTTATCTAATCTCACCAGAATATTTTGAAAGAGAAATATGATCTTAGGGAGGATATTCATCTTGATTGCTGCTATTTTACCTGTCAATGACAATTTTAACTTTTTCCATCTATCCAAATCCTGGTGTATTTTTTGTAATAGTGGGGTGTAATTATCTTCTTTTAATGATGAGTACCTCGAAGTTATCCATATCCCTAGATATTTTTTTTTTTACTACCTGGAGACCTAAAGAATCTTCCAACTCCTTCTTGTATGATTCTGTTACATTTTTCACTATTATTTTGGGCTTTTTAAAATTCAGTTTGAATCCGGCAACTTCTCCTTATTTCTGTATTTCGTATAATAATTTTGGGCCAGTTTCTAATGGGTCTTCCATTATAAGGGCCACATCCGTCTGCAAAGGCTTACGTTTTAAAGGTTCCTTTCCTGATTTTTAATCCTTTGATTTCTTCGTTGGATCTGATCTTCCTAAGTAAGACTTCTAACGCCAAAATGAAGAGTAAGGGGGGGGGGGTAAGGGACATCTCTGCCTTACTTCCTTTTGAATCTGAAAGATTCGTGTCTTGTCCCCATTTATTAATACGCTCGCCCTTTGATTGTGATAGATATTCTCAATCATTTTTCTAAAATTTGCCCCAAATCCCATTAAATTAATTTGATTAACCATAAAGCTCCAATTCAGGTTATTGAATGCCTTTTGGGCGTCCAAAAACACTAGCGCCAGCTGTTGTTTGGGATGCTGCTCATAGTACTCTAAAACATTTATTACCGTTCTCAAATTATCCTTAATTTGTCTCTCTGGGAGGAATCCATTCCGGTCTTTGTGAATCCAGAAGTTTAAAAAAATTTTTACTCTCTCCGCAATTATACTCATAAACAGTTTATAATCTGAATTTAGTAAGGAGATGGGTCTACAATTTGCTATTTGTTTCAAATCGGCACCTTCTTTCAATATGAGTGTCAAATTTGCTTCCCTCCATGTATCCGGGATTCTTGAGTCCACCAAAACCTCATTAAATATTTCTAATAATTCTAGTTGCAATTCTTCTTCAAATTTTATATAGATTTCCCCGGGAAGACCATCTGGGCCTGGGGTTTTATTTTTTTTAATTTTGGTAAGAGCGGTTTTGAGCTCCTCTATTGTGATTTTATTATTCAACATCTCCTTCTCTTCTTCTGTTATATGAGGTAGACCCACTTCCATCAGATATTGTTCCACCTTATCTGACTCTATCTCTTCATCTTTATATAGAGCTTCATAGAATTCTCTTGCTCTTTCTAATTTGTCCTCTTCCTTGGTCAGGAGATTACCCTTAGAATCTTCTAATGCCAAGATTTGGCATTTTTCATTTTCTTTTTTTAACTTGTATGCAAGCCATCTTCCAGGTTTGTTAGCGTTCTCGAAATGGTAATGCTTTGTTCTCTTTATTTTTTGCGCCATCTCCTCCTGATCCAATATATTCAGCCCATGTCTCGCCAACATCCACTTTTGTTTAGCCGCCTCATCACCCGGGTTCTGCTGTAGATTATTTTCGGCTTCTTCTAATTTTTTTTGTGTGGGCCTCCCTATCCTTCCTATTTTCTTTATTTTTAAACACCATATATGATATGGCCACTCGTCTCACATAGGCCTTCATAGTATCCTACACAATTTCTCTAGCCGTACCTTGATTACCATTTTCTATAAAGAAACATTTCACTTCCTCATTCAATTTAAATGTAAACTCTTTATCATTCAGTAATGATAGTCTAATGTCTTTAGACTCCATCTCTGTTGCTTTCTCTTATTCGTATACTGCCAGATTCGAGAAGCTTGTGGTCTGCCCAGGCATTTGTGCTCATGTCAACCTTCTTAATTTCCAGTCCTACTTTTCTGGTGGCCCATACCATGTCTATTCTAGACCAGGAGTTCTGCGGGTTTGAGTAGTAAGTATATTGTCTATCATGCAGATGCAGTGTTCGCCACATGTCGATTAGGTTTATTTCATCCACTAAATCAAAGAAACTTTTTGGCAAGGGTAAGCTTTTATTTTATTTTTTTGTTTTCCCGCTTTTATAATCTCTGTCTGCGTCAACAATACCGTTAAAATCGCCTAACATACATATTTCGTTGTGTGCCCATTTCCCTAACTGTTCATGTAATTTTCGATAGAAGAGTCCCTGTTTTTTGTTCGGTGCATATATCCCCACCAGCATTGTTTTTGAATTACCTCTCGTTACCTCTATCATTAGGATTCTCCCTTTCGTATCTTTATATTTACATTCTGCCTCTATTCCTCATCTAACCTATATAGCCACCCCCTTCTTTTTTTTCTGCTAAATACACAAATACTTTGCCAAATTTAGTATATTCTAGATAACTTGCCTCGTCCCTTTTTATATGAACCTCCTTTATACATATTATGTCTGGATTTTGTTTTAACAATTTAGACAATACTAGCTTCCTTTTTTTATAATTATTTAAACCATTAACATTTAGAGATAAGACTTTTGTACCATTCATTTCTGGTGCTTGTGTCTATTCCCTAGTACTTGTTTGTTTTTAGAGTTACTGCTCTTATCGGTCTAGTTTTTTTTATCTTTCTCTACTACTTCTCCTCTTTTCTTCTCCTCTTCTATGTCTTCTTTTGTACTTTGTTCCTGAGAGGATTCTTCTTCTGTATTTACCGTTTCGATTTCCTCTTTGCTAGCTTGCTCCTCTTCACCTCCTCTTAATTGATCCAGAAAATCCTGTGCCGCGCCTAGGCTATCAATTTTAATTTTCCTTCCCTGCCATGAGATTAACATCCCCTCTGGCAGGAGCCATCTGAATAAAATATTTCTTCTATTCAATTGACTCAACAGAAACCTATAGTTCTTCCTCCCTTCCCTCACTCTTCTTGGTACTTGTTTTAAAATATTCACCTCCTTCCCTCTGAATATAATTTGTTCCTCTCGTGCTATATTGTATAAGATGTCCCTCACTTTTTTCCTGGCGAATCTTATGTGGACCTCCCTAGGCAGCCTGTTCCTTCTCACATAATTTGTTTGAACTCTATAGATCTCATCAACTTCTCTAGTTATTTCCTGTTTATCTCGCTGTAGGGTATCCGCAATCAGCTCAGCCATCTTATCGCACAGATCCTCTTCTTTCTCTTCTACGATGTTTTGGAAACAGAGGTAAAATGAAGCCTTGTCCATTTCAAGTTGAATCAATGAGTCTCCAATTTCCTTATTCTGCGTCATGAGGGTTTGGTCTACTGTATCCAATTTCTTTTCATTTTGATCAATTCTTTGTTCTATTTTTTGAATTTTTCTCTCATTGTTAGCAATAGAGGCTTGGATCTCGTTCATCTTTGAATCTAATTCATGGATGTCCAATTTTAATTCAAAGTGGTGGTGTCGCAATTTCTCTTGCATTGCTAACATTGTTTCTTGGATTAATGACAAAGAAGACTGTACCGTTTGTAATGTTGGGGTTATTGGGGGTTTATCTGTTTTCTGCAAACCTTCTAATGACTTCTGGGTAACTGGAGACATCATTGCTAGCGTAGGATTGGATGGTACTTTTTTTCCAGTTTTCAGGATTGTTGAGGTCATAGTTCCATTTCTTTCGAAATTAACTTTTGTTATCTTATTATTATTTCTATATTTCTCCAAATGATCATTCAGTGGCCCTTGCCACTCTTTTTCCACTGTAAGTTGCTGCTTAAAATCCTAAATACGTGGCTGGCTATGATAAATAAGAGGAATCAATTTTTTAGAAAAAAATCTTTAACCTTCTTTGTTAATCCTAATAACTACTAAATATAATATAGTTAATTAGTTAATTAATATAGGATACTTTTTTCAATTCACAGGTAAAGCAGTTACCTCAACTAATCTCTTATCTCTTATCTGATATTCTCCTCAAGCAACCTTTGAATACTACGAGCTTACTTGATCCAATCTTACATGTTAAATACTTAATCAAATATTACAGTTAATTAGTAATTAAATCTGTGTGATACAGTACTTATATACTTAATTAATTAATCAAAAATAACAATTATTGGTAATTAAATCAATATAGCTCCCTGCTTATAAACTAAAACTTAATTGAATAAAAAGAAAATGGGGTTAATCACTTTAGATAGTTTCCTAAATCTTACTTGCTTTCCAATACAAATCCTATATGACTATGAGTAAATAAATAAGTAAGTAGATAAATAGATATATTACTATAGATGGGTACTATAAATAGATATAAATCGATACAGATAAATATAGCTTAGTAGTTAAATGGTTAAGTAATTAAATATTAATATAATAATATAATATAAAAAGTTAATATAATGGAAAAATTGGGATATATGTTGTATATGAGAGGAGATCTGAAGATTTATAGATATATTAATGTTAAAGTGTACGATCAAAGTACTTAGGGAGAGGTTATCTGGAAGGAGGATGAGTCTCTATATATTTCCTTTTTAAGGGTCTAGTAATCCTTATTCAGCCTCCAGTCACTTCCAGGTCTCTTTCTCTCTCTCTCTCTCTTTTTTTTTTCCTTAGTCACTGTCAAAACTCTATAATGTTTCTCGCTGGTAGATTGTCTCTGTGCCCGTCCTTTTTTTTTTTAATTGAAAAGTTTTAAAAAGTTTTACAGAAATTTCCTCCTCCCACTCACCACCCACCACCACCACCCCGACTTCCCAGAGCAGATACAGGGTATAGAATTCAACAAACATAATGAAAATGCATAAGCTAACTATCTATAGATTTAACTCCCTCTCGCACTTTAACTCCCTTTGTCTTACCACCAAATCATTTATACACAATCATAAAACAATTGAATAAGAAGAAAGCAAGTCTTCTTTCTTCTTCTTTCTTCCAATTTTACAGAATTGAAGTACATTTACAATTGAAGCACTTTTAACAAAACATTTTCTAACTAAAAACATTACTTAATGAACAAATCTTCTTTCTAGTTCAATAAAAAGAAACGAGTCTTCTTTCTTCTTCTTTCTTCCAATTTTACACCAAAGTCCAATTATAATTGAAGCACTTTTAACAAAACGTTTTCTAACTAAAGAAATTACTTCATAAACAAATCTTCTTTCTTCCAATATTACATAATCAAGCTTATTATTACTTTAACAAAACATTTTAGCACATCATCTAGAAACATTG